>JAQQAE010004056.1:0-19293 GCA_029823295.1 Pseudamia nigra | reverse complement strand
CCTCCATCAGAACCAGCGGCTCAGGGTAGGCGGCCATCTGCCTCGACCGGTTGGGGTTAGTGGACAGAGGAGAGACAGGAGATTAATGCTACAAGGTACGTCCTTATTTCAGCAAGACACATTCTGCATGTGTTGCAACAGCGTGGTTTTGTAATAAAAGCGTGGGTTTACCAGACTGGATTACACACCTGTGTCTCATTGAAAATGTGTGATGCATTATGAAGAACAAAATACAACGGAGACCCCTGACTGTTGAGTAACTGAAGTCAAACATCAAGCAACAAAGTTTCCACAATTAGTGTCCTCAGTTCCTAAATGTTTACTGGGTGCTGTAAAAGGAAAGGCGATGGAACACAGTGGTAAACATGACCCTGTCCCAGCTCTTCTGGAACATGTTTCAAGCATCAAAATCAAAACGAATGAATATTAATAAAGTTTTCAATTTGAGCATTAAATATCTTGTCTGTGAAGTGTATTCAGTTGAATATACAGTAAGTTGAAAAGTATTTGCAAATCATTGTAATCTGTTATTATTTGTGTCCCAACTTCACTTGAGTTGGAGTTTGTAAGTTGAATCACTGCTCATACTTTTCCCATAGTTTGTGACACATGTATCCGTCACATCGTGAAAACCTGAATGAAGCAGCCGTGCATAAGAAGCAGCGTGAACTCAAACTGACCGTCTGAAGCTGCATCCTCAGTTGGTTGTTGGTGTACTTCAGTGACCTGGCAATGGCCTGGAGGTAGTATATCAGCATGCTGGAACACACAGAGGCAGCTCAGGAGCCATGTCAGTACATTAGTATGAAGGTGTAAACACGGTGTGTGTTTGTGTTTGTGTGACTTACAACAGAAGCAGCAACGCGGGCAGAACGACAATCGGGCTGGTTACGTAACTCATCACTTTACTGAACCACATGGGGAAATCACTGGCCACCGTCTCAGAGATGATGTCGTAAATCTTCTCTTGACCACTGAAACAGACATTTTAAATCTTACGCTGGTGCTTGAAAGTTTGTGAACCCCTTGGAATTTTCTTTACTTCTGAATAAATAAGGTTTGAGGTTCTTATGCTAAGGTTGTGCACTAATGGTCCGATTACACCTGCCCCTCTTCCTCAAACTGACACGTCTGCACTTCTGTCATGATCATGTGGATAAACCAAAAACCTACCAGAAGAATGTTTTGTGGACCAACGAGGCCAATATGTTGCTTTTTGGTTTATTATACCAGCAAATTCTAAAGAAAAATGTAGAAGTTTGTCAATAAACTGAATCTGAAGAGAACACGGGACAATAATGTCGAACACCCAAGTTGTTCTACCACGCAGAGGTTAAAGAAGAACACAGAAAAATGCTTTAATAACTCTATATATCCTCCCTTTGTGTCCATCAACAATCCCTCCACTCATTTCTCTTATTTTCACCTGAAGCTTTTACAAGTGATGCCTCAAATCTTTAAAAACTCATTGTTTCTAAATGAAACTAGCGCAGGAAGCACTGCATCCTGCAGGTGCTAAACTTTACCTGCTTCATCCTCTTAAACTACACCCCGATAAACTTTGAGCACTGGGCCAAAATAATGTGCATTCATTACTTAGCATTAACAAAAAACATGCTATAGGCTAAAAAACGGTCAGTTATCAGGTCAAATAAGAAGCATTAGTTGGCATCTTAAATGTGTGTTCACTCCTCATGGGTTTTATTACCATGTAATATAGTGTAGTGACTGAAGCAGATGATTCTGGTCTGTTTCTGTAAAAGTGAACTGACCTGCTTGCAGTGTTTACCTGAAGGGTCCACAGTGCTGGGATGGTCTGTATCTCACTATGGCAAAGATGGTGGGCAGCATACACAGGAAGAGCATGAACAGCAGCATGGCCAGGTAGAAGTTATTTGACCTGAAACACACGGAAAGTAGCTCTGCACCAGTGGTGTGGAGAGTAAACAAGAACAGTACTCAAGTAAAAGTACTGTTAAAATAAGTCCTTAAGCAGAATATTGCAAATCTCTTGAAAAAACTAGAACGGCACAGACCATTCTGGATGTGGACCCCCACCAAAATCCGTCAAATTCCACTGGACATGCATTAAAAATATCATAGATACACCAAAACTGTTATTCATTCCCCATTATCTCAGCTTTGATGGCACTGTAGATTCAAGTTTTTGATCTTATTTGTTTTTGCACAACAGATTGAAAATATATAGTATTTGCATCCTCCAAATCCTGGTTTTTACTTGGATCTGCACCAAATTGAAGATATTCACAGAAGCCCTAATCCTAATTATCTCTGGTTTTTTTCCATCAAGATCCATGCATTATTTGTTGAGAAGTTACCAAAAATGTCCAAAAAAGACCCTATCTTGCAATGTTAAAGGAAATAATTTTAAAAAAATCTGGATTCTCTTTTGACAGGATCTGCACCAACACATATTGGGTTCCTCCTTGGCCCACGCTGTGCCCTTCTACCAAGTGTTGTGGAAATCATGTCAGTAGTTTTGTGTAACTCGGCTAACAGGCAAAGGAACAGACTGGTGAAAACATAATGTCCTTGGTGGAGTAAATACTCAAGTAGTGCATAAGTTCCTAATATGGGACAAATTAAAATACCCCAGGGTAGAATCAAGAGCAGCACCTAGGACCAATTTGTCCTGGGAGACCCTACCAGGGGTGAATCGCTCCTGACAGCGTAGCTCCAAGGATCACTCAGACACGCAAACTCCTCCACCGTGATAAGGTGGCGATTCAAGGAGGTGGCAGTGCAAATATGTTAATAACAAACTTCACGTTTTATTTAGGTGTGAGAGTTGTTTTCATTCAGAGTGATGTCGCACAGCCAGAATTTTTTTCGCTATAAAACCAAAAGTTTTTAACATTAGTCTTAACATCATCATAGTTTAATATGTTATTAAACATGTAGCAAACCTTTTGTTCAAATTTTTATTGGGAACCACAAAATATGCCACTTACTGTAGCGTTAGGCATGATAAAATAATGTAGTTTTTGCGATGCTGCGCAACCACACACATACTGTACTGTACCAACCTTTCCTTAATTTTTTTTTTTTAGGAATTTTGAGTTCATGCAGTTTAAAATATATACTAATACCTACTCAAATATGTAACAAAGACAAATGTACATTAATTAGCTGCTGAATTAAAGGCTTCTGACCATGAAACTGATGCTGCCAAACTAATTCTGTCCATCATCAGTACTATCCAAACCCTTCCTGATTTGAGGCTGTACTTGTACCTAGATGCTCTGAAGACCTGCTGATGAGGAACGTTACAGGTGAGAACAGCCCAGCTCCTCAGATACATCAAACCGATCAGCTTCAGCACATTAAAGGCAGGGAGGCATGGAGAGAAGAACGCCCCCATCCTGCATAAAATGAGCAGATGAGTCCGTTAAACACTCACACAGTGGCATCAGGAGAGGGGTCACAGTCCATAAGCAGACATTATATCCAGTGGTTGATGGTTCCACTTCATTACGTTCACTGCTCTGAAGCGACGTTTCTAAAATTGCCAGAGGATATACAGCGAGGCCAACCAAAGAGGGGATGATTGGAGGGCATGGGGTCACGGAGACCGGTCACCTCATTACCTCCACACAGTGATACACAGGAAACGACGGACTTACCAGATCATCCCCTGGTTATAAATCAGGTGTAAGACGTTCTCGGCTATTTTAAACTCTCCATACTCAGGCTGAAAAAAAAAAAACAAAAGCATTAATTTTGTAATGTTTAAATCAGTGGTAGTGGCCTTGTGATTCATATTTTCCAATGGTCATCAAATAGAGACACACTTTTACCCTATTCAAGCCAAATAAATGTATTTTTTATAAGCTAATAAATATAATCAAAATGTTCAAAATAATGAACAAAATATCGACAAAAATGAGTCAAAATGGAAAAATAAAAAGATGAATAAAAATTAGGAAAAAAGATGAAGAATGTTCAGCAAGATACTCCACAAGATGAACACAAACTAACAAAATAATCCAGACAAAAAACTAAATTCTAAAAATAATGAAATTAAAAGAATAAAATGGAACAAAATTATCAAGAATATTAACAAAAATGAATTAATTATAGATAAAAAGAACAAATCAATCCACAAAAATAATTGACTTTACTATTGAATAAAATAATCAACAAAGTAAAAAAAAACTAAACAAAAAAACAAGTTGAATGAATGGAGCAGCCCAATGTTATGTATCATTTACTGTAAACTTACAAACTACTGGGAAATGTATTATGGTATTATTAAGGGGATAAAATACACAATAAGAAAACTTTAATTATATACAGTAAACCTTGTGCATGTTGTAAACTTACTAGAGGAATGTGTTTAAAACATAGACTGTGTATATTATGGACAGAGTGACTGTGACGTCACCCGTTTTGAGGCCAGTCGAGTTGTCACTTTCTGGACGACATATTGGAGCCAAAAACAGGATGTAACCATATTTGAACGAACGGCAGCGGGGTTTATGAAGCGTTCATGCCAGGGGACTCATGGGAAGCTAATATTAGCCGCTACCTTACTGATGCGGAAAAACTTCACCACAGTGTCAAACAAAATCATATTACAGTGTTGATGTAAACACTTACTCAAAGCTGTAGTCGAGTGTATCTCATGTATGACTATGAACATATTGACTAAATAGAGGATATGAAGGTCTGAATGGGTCCAACTTAATGAGCAAGTTGTTACTATAGCGACATGTCAATCAAACCCCGGCACAGCAGTCATTTGTGGGATTACCTGCAGTAATATCTTGATAACAGAACAGAAACTTAAAGATGGACCATCACATTACTTATTAGAGGGTCCATACGTTCATGCCAGGGGACTCATGGGAGAGCTAACATTAGCCGCTATCTTACTGATGCGTTAAAACTTCACCACACAGTGTCAAACAGTCATATCACACTGTTGTTAGTGTAAACAATTATCCACAGCTGCAGTCGAGTGCATCTCATGTATAACAATGAACATATTGAATAAAAAGAATTTACGAAGGTCTGAATCGGTCCGACTTTGCTATAGCGAGCTGGTGCTATAACGACATGTCAATAAACCCCAGCACGCCAGTCATTTGTCAATTATTTGCCGTAATATCTTAATAACGAAGCAAAAAGTTAAAGATGGATCATCACAGTACTTATTAGAGGATCCAAATAAAATGTTTGAGACCATAATAACCCATGAAAAAAATGTATTTGCTTAGTATTTTCAGATAGAAGTCCAATGTGTCTCTATGGGAAAAAAGCTTCTTGGAGCCAGACGATCAATTCCCCAGTGGCCAAGTGGTGGTATTACAACGTAAAGTTACTTCCACATTGGTCTCACTGAACAGCCCCGGTCGTCGCCCCTTGGTTTAAAATAATCTGTCAATGACAGCATATTGAACATGTTTATTCAACGCACAAACTTGCTCTCCAGATCCCAGCAGCAGCAGTCGCTCAGGTAGCGGACCACCAACCCTCTGATGAAGTCGATCAGGAGGATGCTGGCCACCGTGAAGATCATGTCAATGATGGACAGCTTCAGCATCTCCTGGAGACGTTCACAGACCAGGGGAAAACATGTTCATCTACAGCACTGGGGGAAAAATCCTAGGTCACTTTGGGGTCGTTGTCTTAGCTCGAGGAAGACAATGACTCTAAGGTTTTGTTTTCTTTTTACGTTATTTCAAGATTGAAGTGGGAGATGTTTGTTTTGACCTTGACATGTTTCCACTGACACCTGCAGGCTTCCTCAAAGGCATCATTTGACCGCTGTGACATGCCACTTATCAGCTGATCTTCCTGGGCGTGGCCAACCTGACGGACTCCACCAGGCTGACCACGCTCCTCGCCGTCCCTCGGTCTCTGGAGGAGGGAGTCCCAGGTGTGCGAGAGCATGAATGCTCCCTCATCGCGGGGTTGATGTTGAGTCTTTGTCCTGCTTCCTTATTGCTATTGCTTCTTTAACCTTTTATCAGGCAAGGAACTATACATGGTAACTTCTGCCGGCTTTAAAAACGACACCCCTACGTCGATATTTTGGAAAGAGTTTGAAATGACTTTAACTATTTTTTAGACTTAATGCAGATTCTTTTGCACTCTAATAAAAAAAATGTATTAAAATAATGAATAACATAATTATGAATATTATAATCAGAATACTCAAGAAAAGTGACAAAAAAAATTATCCAAACACCTGGAAAAATCAGGAAAAACAAACAAAATGGTGAAAAATGAGTCAAATTGAAGAAAATAATAAAGAAAGCAGACAAAAAATGATCAAGAATAGAATCAAATGAACAAAATGAGCAAAAATAAGCAACAAAACTAAGAAAAATGACAAAATAATTTAAAAAAATTCACAAAAATGAAGAAAATAAGTTAAAAAATGAACTTGAAATGAGGAAAGGAGTTGATTTGAACTTTTTTTTTTTGTTCATTTTGGTCTACTATTCACTGTCATTCACAACCATACACCAAAATGAAAAAGATAAGCTCTAAATCAAAATGAACAAAATCCTCTCTGATCAGCCTGTTTCCTTCACACATTCTTTTTGATGTTCTTTCCAAAAAGAACATTAGAAGGAAACAGCAGGCCGACTCACATGAACAGTAAAAGGAAAGGCAGAATAAAACCTAAAATCAGCAATATCACATCACTGCAAACAAAACAACCACAATATGGACTCGGACAATGCAAAGATTATTGGGTTGGAAACAAACAGCCACAAATGTTTGATTAAAGAGGCACTAGAAATAGATGAGGGAGCATTCATGCTCTCACACATCTGGGACTCCCTCCTCCAGAGACCATCGGACGGCGAGGGGCGTGGCCAGCCTGGCGGATCTTTCAGGTTTGTCAGGCTGGCCACACACAGGAAGATCAGCTGATACGGCATGTCACAGCAGTCAGATGACGCTTCTGAGGAAAACAGCAGGTGTCAGTGTAAACATGTCAAGGTCAAAAGAAACATCTCCAACTTATACTTTGTCTGATCAACTATCTGATCAACACACTGTAACACCATCAAACAGTTCCACTCTGTTCTGTACTTCATCAGACATGCCTCAGAATGATTTCTGACACCTACAGAACATATTCATGCAAAGTGTAACCTGAACCCACCTGTCCCACGTAGGTCTCCCAGCACTGGTCCTGCTGGGAGCGGGTGTTTTTTTCAAACAGAGCTGTCTGATTGGAGACAGACACTAAGCTGCTCCTGGTGGTGTTGGAAACCTCCAGCATGGTGGCAATGGTCGCTGACGTGACATTACGGTGTCCAGAGATGGAGATGTCCGACACGGAGGTGGACAGTCCGTCCATCTCGGGCTGAGCGATGGTGGCCAGGAAGGAGCTGGAGTCAGACCAGTTGGATGGACTCACCGGGATCTGGAAGACACATGAATTTAAAGTATTTACTATTTATGTAGTATTTACTACTATGGATGGCATGTGTGGTCTGGTCTTTATACTCACAGCAGAGCTCATACTGTTGACTTTGTCCAGCAGGGCAATAATAAGGCTGTACAGATTCCCCAGATATAAAACAAGCACCCTGCAAAAGCAGAGTTACATGACTGAGGTTACTGTGAATACCTGTGATGGATTATGCAGTGTGTTGTGTAATAAATGGTACACTCATTAGTGTATTGTCAGAGCACCTGGCCAGCTGGAATCGCAGAGAGGTCCGCGGATGATACATCTCCAGCTGTGCGACAAGCTCAAAGGCAGACGGAGCGATCATAGTGATGAGAGACACCACCACACTGACCTGGAGCCAGACAGCACAAAGAAAGTGACACAAGGAAAACAACTGCATCGTTGTGAGGGATGAGTTCCACCCAATGCTGGAACAGGTACGTTAGTCCATCCATTTTCTACCACTTAATCCTCGCAAGGGTCGGGGGGGGGGGGGGTGGTGGAGCCGAGCCCAGCTGACTGAGGGCGACTGCAGGGTACACCCCGGATGAGTCGCCAGTTCATCGCAGGGCTGACATGTAGAGACAGACAACCATTCACACTCACATTCGTGCCTATGGACACTTTAGAGTCACTAATTCACCTAATCCCTACTAGGTACTTTATTGTTGTTGTGAATGTGCTAAAATCATCACCTTAGTGTCTACACTACAGACTGTATGAGTTATTAATTATTAGTTAATGAGGGTGGGATTCCGCGAAAATCCCATACTGTACATACTGTATTATTATGTTGGACCAGTGACAACACACGCAATTTCCCCACGCATAACTGTTTATAAGTGTTGTTGGCTATGTTGGCTGTTTGGATCGGGCAACCAACAGACAGAGAGAGAAAGTGGCAGAGCGAACGCAGCGCAGACGTGGAGTGGACGTGAGTAGGAGTCCCAGAAACAAGTCATATGGAAAATGCTGGTTTCTGCAAAGTTTTACGCGTGCATCAACTCTGCAGACGAAGGTGCGCCGGATGACAGCGTTGTGGAAAGCGGTGAGTGCTACGGTGTTCAGGTGTTCATTTTTGTTCATTTTCTTGATTATTTTGTTTGCTGTTTATTCATTTCTGTCCCTCAGTTTAGTGCTCATTGACAGGTCAAATTGGATAAGGATTGAAATGCACTTGTAAAAGGATGCCCACATTTCTCTGGGTCTTGTCTACATCAGGGGTGGGCAACAAGGGCTGGAGTCCTTGTTTTCCAACTGTCTCTGCCACACCCAGCTTCTGACTGACTGAACACACCTGATTCAGGTAATCAACAGCAGGTAGGGCAAAGACGATCGGAAACCCAGAAGGGACACCGGCCCCAGGACCTGGAATTGCCCACCCGTGGTCTATACAGTGTATTTAGCTAAGACTGATAATTCTTTGGTTAACGGACAAGTAATTATGTTTAGAGCCACAGTAGCTGAATCTGAATCACCTTACACTGCATACAATAAGCTATCTACATATGAAATCCCCAGGCTGACAGAACCCCCACTCTAAATGAAACGAGCGGCGTCTCCGACAGATGAACCTGACGTCTTGCCGTCATCCTCCACTACATCAGGTTCATTGATTTCTGGGAGTAGTATTATATGCTGACTAATCTAATAGTGCTAATGATGATGCTGATGATGGCGGTGTCGACCGGGCCCTGCCGCTCTACCTCATTCTTCTCCCACAACGTCAGCTCCGGCTTCTCCTGCTCCAGTTTCTGAGAGCGGTCGACCACAAAGTAGATGATGTAGATGCTGCCGGCCAGGGACAACAGCACCAGGATGTTGGCTAAGATACGCAGGCTGATCAGAACGGCCCTGAGGAAAACAAGAGGAATAATAAAACAAAAACACACATTTACGCATCTGGATGTTCACAATGATTCCTCCATGATGTATGTACTAAATCTTGTTCAGTCAGCGTTGGCAGATTTGATTAGACACAGACTTAAAATAAAGAAAAATGTATCTTTGACCTACAACACACTGAAAACAATACAGTAAATCATTATTTGACATGTCACCTCATTATATTTATGGCTTTTTAAGACAAACATTTACGTTATTAACCCTTTTATGCATGAATTATTTAAAAAAAAACTGGGGTTATTGTGGGGACATTCTTATGGTACTTTCCAAACAATCTTTAAAATAATGTCACATATTTTAAATGAGGTGCTGGTTGAAAACGGTTAAATTATGTCCATCAGGTCATATCAGTTTAGTGAAATACAATCATAATTATTCTTTATTACTATTTTACAATGCATAAAGAATATGAGTCAATTTGAAAGTTTTGGTTTACGTTGATTTTGATCATTTGTACAGCATTTTCTTGACTGGTTTATTTTTGTTCATCATTCTTCTTTTCCCATCTTAATTGCGTCAGTTACTTAAATAATTTGTTAATTTTTCTTCTATTTTGTTCCTCTCTTCACAGCTTCCTGATCATTTTGATCATTTTGTTTAGTTTTATTTAATTTTCTTGACTGGTTTGTTAATTTGCTCCAGATTTTGTTCCTTCTTCTCCTGACTTTATTCACTTTTATTGATTTGCCTCACTATTTGGTACCTCTTGCTTCTTATGTTTCCTTTTTTTCATAATTATTTTGTTAATTTTTAGTCAAAATGCTAGCTGTCTTATTCCGTTTTGCTTTATGTTTTGCCTTAATTTTAAAATTACTATAAATTCTGGTGTAGTGAAAACATGTATGAATGTGGGTTATTAAAGTATTTACTATTTTATGATGTTGACATGCTTTAAAGTAATGGTTCCCAGGAACTTCAGCCAGTCAAATGTTTTCTTTCTGATGGACAAAATATATGTAATATGAGTATATTTGGATTTAAAGCACAAAATAACCAAACAAAAAAGAAAAACTTTGCACAAATAACACAAATGAACAAAACAATGAAATAACTGGAATGGAGAAAATAGTACAGAAAGGGAGGAGTAAAAAAGATAAAATTTTAAAAATGATTGTAAAAGAGTAAAGTAGTCTGACAGTAAAAAAAACATTGATCCAAATGATCAAGAAAATTAACAAAATACAGAACAAATAAATCAATACAAAAAATTACGGTAATAAAATAATTAATACAAACGAACAACGTAGCCCAGAAAATGAGCTAAAATGGACAAAAAGAGACAAAAATAATTAAGAAAATGAAAACAAAAATGAAGAAAATTGAACAAAACAATGAATGAAATACCAGAAAAATAGACATCGCCATCAAGAAAATTAACTTAAAATGCTGAAAAGAAATTTGTAGGAAATTAACAAAAAAATCAAATCAGTGAATACAGATGCAGAAGCAATTAAATAAACAAAAAAATGAATACAACTGACCAGAAAATGACTAAGATTGCTCAAAATGAAACAGAACAGCCAAGATAATGAACAAAAATACTGTACATTATAAAATCATGTTAACTTAGTCCAACACAGCAGTCTATGCATTTATGATTTTTTTTTCAACACTCCATGACCTACTCAGAACTAGTCTGCACACCACTTTTAAACACCGACCCACCAGTTGAGACCCACTGCCTTAAAGGACGTTTATCAGCTAAATAGAACAAATGATGATGTGTTTGAGATGTAATTTTTTCTCCGTTTACCTGCAGATCAGTGTTAAAGGAGTCTGTTTGTTGCTACATTTTTGCTCTTTTGGGGACATTCTGCAGGGGGGCAGTTTCTTGTTTTATTTTAGTGTATTTATTGAAAGGTGCTGGATTTAAATCAGCTTACAGACTGGTGTCCTTCTTCTTCTCTTGCTCCTCAACGATGGCCTCCTGCATAGAAATGTGATTTTAATGCAGAACAGGAACTGTGACAAACGGTATTCAATGCCTCAGAGATGAATAAATTGATTTGTGTTTTGTTCGAGTCAGACCCTGATGTTGTTGACGATGGCGGCCCCCTTGCTCTCTGCCGCCTCCGGGTTTCCGATCAGATAATCCCAGGCGCAGAAAACTCTCCAGCAGAACGTGAAGTTTTCATCAGAGGCACTGGCCAAACTCAGGCGAGAGTTCTTGGCCATTCTACAACAGAGTAATTTTCCATCAGATTATTAAAGTCAAAAATATCCAGATCAAGATTTACTTTTGGCATCACCATTACAGATTCAAGCAATCAAGAAGGGCAAGCAGCGTCTCCCCTTTTCAGGAGTCTTTAGGAGGAATTGACCAGAAGACAGGCCTGCTGGCAACCTTCTACTACTAGGAAGATGCAGACGAGAGTGATAAGGACAGCTGAAAGGAAAGTTGCTCTTTGCCCTCCCTGGATGACACTGCCACCTCCAGATGTCTGTCCAGAGAATAAACGATTGCCAAAGACCACTTCCACCCTGGCCACCACATCAAAAGTCACACAAGCAGCTTTTTCCCATGGACTATAAGGAAACTAAATAAGCATCCATTGTGACTGTTCTCCTATCAAGGCTTGGATTATGCACAATTTTTATTACCCTGATAGACAGGATATTCTTATCTACTTTCATTCATCACCTGTGTTTTCATTCATTACTTGCATTTTTACTATGTTTTTACTTGTCTTCATTGTGCCATTTGGTCTATATTGTGTTTTTACAATTGTGTCCTGACTTTTAATGCACCTTCAATTTTCAAACTGTTATGTAGCTTTATATACGTACTGTACAATGACATTATGTCCCCCAGAAAACTGTTGTTTCTGTCACTGTGCGTAGAAATAAGTCAGCCAGTTCTGACTGTGCACCTGTAGAAATTAACAGAATCAACAGACATTCCCAGGAACTCTGTAGTGGGAAGGTGCCTAATCGCGTACCCTTGTAAAATATCTAGAACTGTACAGGGATTGCCAGGATGTTTCCACTGAAACAAAGTAACATCCATGATTCTAGTCTGATAACCAGCCTGGGAGATAAACAGCTTTATTAAAAGTATAAAACTCTTATTGGATTTAGCATTCAACCCATGTTTTCAGTAATATCTGTACTTCAGGTAAAAAGGGGCAGGGCTGTCCACTCCAGCATTTCTTCAAGTTCTGTGGTCCTGATGCAAAAAAGGTAACCAACTTCTTCAATTCAGGATAACACGTAATACTGAGTGACACTGCTGCATGAGTATTAGTTGTAAAGTAATGATTACTTTCGTAGCAGGATGATGAAGCTGTAGGCGAACACAGCCATCCCAACCAGAAAGTAGGCAAGGGGCAGCCGGTACCCTGCACTGCCGATCTTCCTCACTCTGCCGTAATATCCGTAGAATAACACAGAGTACTGCAGATAGCCCTGAGGACACAAACCATGCACACAGATTCATACAGTAAGTAACACATGACATGGTGAGAACACAGACTAAAGGCCGGAAAAGCTTTTGGTAACTTTAGCAGGTGGTAAATGTGTGCAAATAAAATGAAGACAGTGTGTAATTCACAAAGCGCTCATGAAAACTGTGAGTGCAAAGTCAAGTTTACGCCTGTACCATCTGTATGGATTTAAATGAGGGAATGTTCACATGTTACACGTAAAATCCTCCTTTCAGTATGCAAGTAAACTCGGATGAGTTAGTGTTTAGTTCAGAAAAGAGCAGCGCAAATTGCAATAGACACATAAATTCCACCACCTGAGACCATGCATTAACTGCAAGAAAACTGACATGTCACTGTCTTTATTGTTCTGTATGTTTAATGGCATTAAGCACGACCGTGTCAGTCAGATATTGCAACAGATTCTGAGAGATCAGAATGCACTGATCAGATTGTTTATTACTCTTCACAGCCTGAAGCCACATTAATGTTTGTTTTATTCTGATGATGAGGTGTGAGTAAAGTGACCTGCAGCATTGTGTCTAAAGGCACATATGTTTTTTGGTTTTGGAAATAATTTGTGATACCAAACTGAACATCAGCGCTGATGTTCCTGCTAAATCCTAGATATGCACCGGCTGTGTCTGGCCTGTATGAATTAAAGGACACTGGGAACTAAAATGAGTTGCACAGTACACTCAAACTGAGTAAGAGTCCAACAAATTACAAACAAGAGAAAGAAACAGCAAACGGCATAAATAACAGTCCATTATACGTATATAGGCAGTGGTTCTGTATCTGTGACTTGTGACCCGACTGGTGGAGAAAACCGATCACGTCTCAGTGTTTGTGCATAAACCTGGATGAGGATGACAGCTGTTCAAATAGATCATCATACTGAAGGAATCAAAACCTGTGAGCTCTGTTGTACAAACCCAATGGATTCCACTGATCTTAAAACAGGACTCACTTTATTCTACCCGACTGATTTAAGTCCAGCACGTCACAAGACTTTATTCCTCCGACATCCCACAAATATTGGTTTTACTCTGGAAACAGCCTCAACTCCACAGCCTTGTATTTTTTGCAGTCTCTGAAGTTTCCTTTATAAACCAGGCTGTGTGTTGATGTAACACCTGAAACACTAGAATCTCTGACATAAAACAAGAGGTAATAGCTCTCGGGCGACAACACTTTACGGCTGCTTTTGCACCTGCTTATCATAAGTACTAAATCTTTCGTGGATAGGTCACTGAAACACAGGAGATGATCTGTGATAAAGCCGTGTTATTCCACCTGCAGTCCTTTGTGGATTCTTCCCTAAATGTTTGAAGAACCTTCCTGGAACGTTTTAAAGGCGACAAATGACAAATGGGAACCTTGGGAAATATTCTAGGAAAATTATCTGTTTGCTGGGAATTTATTTTATGCATTAAAATGTGTGAAATTTGCATACAAAGCAAATAACTTGATTCTTGTATTTTAAATGGAAAAACACCACACTTAAATGCTGTCTTATACTAGATTATGAATATATGTTTGGCTGCTGTCTTGTGGAAGCTGAAGGAGGTTAAATTGGCTGGAGTAGAGGTCAGAGATGAAATAAAGTAATGTCTGAATAACGGTTCTTTGTGTCTGTAAGTAATGTGTTATTGACAGAAGAGTAAAAGGAGACACAGAGAGCTTTACCCCGAGAGACCAGATCGTGTCCAGGTCCTGGGCCGAAGCCAGATGCTCCTTGGGAATAGTTTTACTCCTCGTAGTTCCGAACGGAGCACCAGCCAGCAGCTACACATAAAAAACACCACACATACAGTAATAAATAAAAAATAATTACATATTAATTATGTTTTTATACACACACACACAAGAGGGTCTATTACAGTACCTAAAAAGACGGTGGACTTAAAATGTTTATATTAAACACTCTTCACATCCTTTATTAAATGTCTAGTTTAATCTAGTTATTCTCTACAAGAGTTTTAGGTTTATAGATTTCCCATGAGGCATAAACTATATATATATATGGCAGTAAAATTATAGTAATTAAAAAAAATAAATGCAAAAAGAAAAGCAAAATACAATAAACAGTGAGTATTTTGACTTAAAATGAACAAATTAATCAGAAGCAAAAGGTACAACATAGTGAAATCTATAAAAGCAAATACAATCAGAAGAAAAATGAACTGAATCAAAAAAAGAAGAAAAATGAACAAAATCTGAAGCAAAGTGAACAATCCAATCAAGAAAATGAACAAATGAGAGGCACTAAGAAGAAAAATATACAATTTTTTTTTTTTTAAATGAGCAAAACTATCAAGAAGTTATGAAGAAAGCAACAAAATAGAAGAACAATGAACAAAATGAGAAGCAAAATGAACAAAACACTCTCCTGTGAGATTGCTAGACGTGAATTGAAGTGTAGTCATGCTGCAACATTAGGAATTTTGTTTCATTTCAAGTAAATTCAGATTTATCTCCTAGGGGCAATGGAAAGGCACCAAGTAGCATGGTAAACAGGGGACATGGGCAAAAACTTGACTAAACAAGCATCATCATCAACATCATCGCCATCATTATCATCATCTCAGGCTACTTCATATAAAGTGTAAAGTGACTGTTAAAGAGGTGGTCTCTGATCAGTCTCTTTGCCTGTGTCGGAGTCTTTATGATGACGTAGCAGGATGTACAAACTTCCCTTTATGTGGTCTTTAACAGAACAGGTTTTGATCTTTAGTTCTATAATACTGTACTTATTGTTTATTTAAAATCTATGTAGGTTTGAATTTTGAGAGTGTTTAAATAAGACAGAAATGTGAGAAAATGTTAATGCCCGTCTGAGAATAGTGTATAAAGTGTGTGGTGAGAGGTTTTACAGCCTTAAAACAAATACGGTGGTGCCCCGGCTAACGAATTCAATCCATTCCAGTGTCACGTTCATTGTATCATGCATTAGCCAGAGCGAGTTCTTCAATAGGAATCTACTTCGCGGATTTCGCCCATCGTGGGTTATTTTTTTAACGTAACCCCTGTGATAAACGTGGGAACCACTGTATTCTATGATATTTTGTCTTGAAATACAAGTGGCAGGAAATATAATTTGCACGTGTTTCTATAGATGGATCTAGTAGTAACACTGTAAATTGATTTGGAGCCTTAATGGTGTTTTAGACACTTAACATCAGTTTAATTTAACTGTATACTATAGCATATTGCACCGTAGAGTGCTTTTGTGGCTTTATTTGGTACTAATTTTTCTCGGTGTGACTTAAATGTATCCCTGTGAAATCTACTGCAGGTAAAACAGAGTCTGGCTGTTTGACTGAGAAGTTTGTGTCACAAAGCGAGTTGGATCTGAGTCGAGGTCCCAACCCACCAGTTGAGAACCATCGTTGCGCACAATCAGTGCATTCTGAAGGTGAGTATCCAACATTAGAGTAAGCAATACAACATCTGACCAAATGTGACCCATAAACATAAAACAATGAGTAACAACTGTGGTGTCGGCTCAGAGCAAACGCACACTGATACGACTGGATAAGCAGAGGTGAGATAACGGCGTGATGTGTTCAAGGACCCTGAGGAAGGTGAGTCCCATTATCCGAGGAATGAGACTCAGACAAAAGGGAATGACAGTAGACACAATAACTCATGTGTGGGGAAATTGCTTGTGTCGACATGTCAGAGTTATAAATCTAATGCTGTTTTCTTCCTCTGTGCTCTGTTTGGACTTTTGGCTGCAGGTGTGATTATTTACAGAGATAAAGATGTCACAAAGAAGATGACAGACGAAGATTACCAATTAGTTCATTAACACTCATTAAAAAACAGAACAATAACAATGGTAAACTTTACAAAAGTCATGGATGTTGATGATGACTCAGGTCGTCACCAAAATCTAACAATTTGTTCATTAGCCCGTTTCAGATCTTCCCTGAAGATTTCATCAGCATCTGTTTGTTACCTCTTCCAGGAGGTTATGTTCCAGTTTCAACAAAGTCACACTGAAACATTTAATTCAGAATACAATGAAAGTCATTGTTGAGACAGATCATTTTAACCAGACACAGAGCTGCTGCTGACCTCCGGTAGAACGATGAAGGCACCAGTCATGATGGTGAGGACGATGTTGATTCCAAACAGCCACCGCAGGAAGATAAAGTAGGAAGCCACGCCTGACCCGAAGTGACCTCAACAGCAATCAAGAAACATACCGGTAAATGTGACTGACAGGCTGCAAATGTTTCAGAAATAAGTAGTAACTTGCTTATGCTCAGAATTATACTATTGGTTGAATTAATTCTTTACAAACAACAGGAAAAGCAAGTCTCACTTTCAATTTTTTTGATCCTCACTTCCCAGGGAATGAACAGGACCACAATGTTGTAAAGAAGACGGGACAGTTTCTTCAGCAGCTACAGAAAGAGACATGTTTACAGACAAATGAGGTATTACGTATAGTTTTATATGAAACGGCTCAGTGGACAGCATTTCCTTCTCACCAAGACAGCTGTTACTTCCACAAGTTGAAGCTCATTCTTCAAGAATTAAGGTGTGACAGTGTTTCCAAATCTGCTCATGTTGAGCTGCAGAGACTCTTCAGCAGGAGACATGATGACATTTCATACAGTATACGTCTTTATAGTTTCACACACTTCTTTAGAAATATCTTCACATCAGAATCAGAATGAACTTCATTGCCAAGCATGCTTTTACACATACAAGGAATTTTACTTGACATTAACGTGCGCTCATGTTAAGCGCTCCCTAATGACGCAGCAATTTTACAACAAACTGCTATTGTCTTGTCTTGTAAAGTCATCTTTTAAAGTGACTAACACCATATGTCGAAATGATGGCATAATTAAAATGGGTTCACCACTGACTGACTGCATGAGTTTTTTTAAGAACTGAAGCTTCCTGGATAGGTAGCAAAATGTCTTCAAACCAAGATTTCAGTCGACAGAAAGAAAACCGCACACCTTGATGACTACGACCTGGATGACTGAGAATCTTCACAGACACTGACTGAGAAGCAATTAGTTCCCAAAGGTCCATGGGTCAAAACTGGACTTTAGCTCTATCCTCTTGTTACGCTGTGATGTCATTACCTCCACCAAGGAGGTTATGTGATCATGTTGGTTTGTCTGCTTGTTTGTCCGTTTGTCAGCAGGATTACACAAGAACTACTGGATGGCCTTGGATGAAAATGGCACCCGAGGTAGCGCTTAAACCAAGGACAAACCCATTAAATTTTGGACATGATCTGAGCCAAGATGCGGATTCTGGATCAGTTTTTCATTTTCTTTAACATTGCGAGATAGGGCCATCCATCAAAATCCATACTACTGAACAAATCCATTATAACAAGACAAAAGATGGTCCATCATTACTTTAACCAATGAAGGTCAGTCAATTAGGAACATCTCAAGAACTTGAATGTTTCCCCAGAGTGCAGTCGTCAAAATCATGAAACGCTGTGATGAACCTGTCTCTAATGAAGACTACAGACCTCTGCTGTAAAAGGTAAGTACCAGCCTCAGAAACCAGGGACAGTCGTCAATGTGTCAAAAAAAAAATCAGCCTGACATCAATTTTGGCCGGAAGTGGTGTTACTGCACTTTGCTTTTGTCGAGCATTACGGTCCAAACCAGGAATTAAATATTGTGACTCGGTGATGCTTTTCAGATTTCATGATGTGAGCCATGCTGTCCGACCTGAGACGACAATGATTGTTAATCAAGATACGGCCAGCTAGGCCGAGCATTTTGAATTTCAATTAACTGGAAGTCAAACAGTAGAATTAATAATTTATCAGCAGACTGCTCACTAAAAGTCAATTAATCCTAATGGGGCCTGAGCAGCCTGAACATTTTAATTAAACTGAGCTATAACGACAGGCTATAAATCCAGTCATGCTGCTGCACTATTGCTGCAGAGTCTGTGTGTGTGGGCGTGTGTGTCATAAGTGACCAGAGGTGGGTAGTACATTTACTATGTCACATGTACTGGAGGAGTTTTTTTCCCCAACAATGTACTTATGAGAGTAGTTGTTTTGCAGAATACTTTCACTCAGTTACATTTGGCCACAGATGAATAAGTATGAGTCATTTTTACACTGACTTTATTTTTACACACTTGGATGATCTGTGTCCTGTGTTGAGTCTGGACGAACTCTCTGAAGGACAGGTTTGCCGGCCTTTAGCATCTGGGCTATTGCTGGGGGAGGATTGTGGACTCTCTATCAGAAACTGATTACACACAGCGCAGGCACTGAATCACAATGCATATTTTTATGTACACTCTCTCTGACCTTGATTTTGTTAATGCATGGAACTGTAACTGTCTGCTAATTGTGCATTTAGAGGGTTTTTTTCCATGTGTTCATAATCTTGCTCACTTATGAGCTCTACTTTGATAACTATGCTTTTTTCTCTCTGCCTAATGTGTCACCCCGCCCCTCCCCCTCTTTCCCCCCACTGCCTGTCGGCCGCCGCATTACTAGGGAGCGTTTAACATGAGCGCACC
>JAQQAE010004055.1:0-19295 GCA_029823295.1 Pseudamia nigra | reverse complement strand
GCAGTGACAGAAACCAAAACAAAATTATGGAGCAGACTGGACATAAGCAACACACTTCGGGTGTCATTGTCTCCCGTGGAACCGTCTCATTGCAGAGAAACAAGCTCAGGCTCCCACTGATTCACCGTCATGGTGAGTTGTATTTGTCATGTACGTTATATTTGTTCTTGTGGTGGATCTTATGTTAAAGTTTAACCTTTACCGTTATGAACAGAGAGCGTGGGGCTTGGAGGCCGTTACTCATGTTATGATGTTTGCATGATGTGACAAAGATGCTGCTAATAAAGTTGCAAACACAGCGGATTCACTTTAATTATTATATTTAGAAAATACCAGTTGCTATGCCAGTCGTATCATTTTATTTTGTTGTATTTGAGGCGCTGAGATGCAGAACCCGATAAGCACCAAATGAGCGTCTCATTTATGGGCCACACCTTAAAGGCCGGTCCACGAAAATATTGTCTGACATTAAACTGGTATGTGGTGCAAAAAAGGTTGGGGACGACTGTTTTATACATCACAGTAACTTCAAAAATCTGAAGCTGGCCTTGTCATTGACCTCGGAATGTCACCGACACATCTGATGCTTTTTGTTCATGTTTTAAACTTGCTAAACATTTTGTGTAAAATTTCTTTCTTTATGTATTATGGTGTTCCATTACTGTATCCTTAATTCGTGGGATTGTTGTGGCATTACTGTGATCCAACTATTGTTGTTTGCATCTTTATTTCAATCTTCAGCTTGACAGTTTGATACTTAAGCTTATTCTTAAGCTTTAGAAACTTCTTCATGTCATGGTTCAAGTCCTACTTCATGTGCGTCCAGTTTGATATTTAATGTGTTTTCTGTGCAGCCCATCCCCACTAACGAGGTAGTTTAATGCTACTTGGTTAGTAGGATTAACTACATTGTATTACTGTGAAGTCATTCAGACGTCTTCTTCCCCTTAATCCTCATAAGGGTTTGAGGGACGCTTGTGCCGGTTCCAGCTTGGCTTGGATACATGCAGGACTGACATATAGAAATGAACAACCATTCACACTCACATTCATACAGTACCAGTTTAGAATGACCAATTAATCTTAGTGCATGTTTCTGGATATGAGAGGAAGTCGGGAGAAAAACCCCACACAGACACGGGAAGAACATGCAAACTCCACACAGGCCAGCGTCGGGATCCAAACCTGTTTTTCACGGTGAAATACTTGTGTAGTTGTACAAAATGGTGTTGGGTTCAGACAAAGAGCACACTTCTACTTCTGTATGCTGAAATATTTTGTGATTGAAATTCAGTCATATCCTATAATTATAACCCCACACTATTTTCAGAATTGTGCCACGCTGACAAAGAGCATTTCTGTTTTAACTGCTGAAAAATCCGAGGGAATGACAGAAAGAGCTGCAATGTCGGTTTTAGAGCCGTGTTCACAATTTCACTTTCTGATCCATTTGATTCCTTGATCACTTGTTTGTCACCCAGTTTCTTGAAGCTTCTCAGTTTCCTTTAAGGCTCCAATGTTACAGTAACAGATGCAGTGAAAATAATTAGAATTACAGTATATACACGAAATAACCTTCACTGATATATATATATGATGGAGGGTTTATCTGTGCTGACATACTGCTCAGTAGCTGCAAAAATAAATCAGACGGAAAATGAAAAGCTTGACCACCAAATTACGAGAAGTGTCTTTGTCTCCAATTTTCCTGTTTTAAACAGTTAGCACTATTCTGACATTTGGCTGTGCACCCTGAGCCAATGAGCTGGCAGCATCCACGCTGCACTGACATATGGAAGTGTTTATGGCCTTTCGACGGCTTGTCTGTCTGCACACTTACAGTAGACGTAGATGTTATTTCCTGATTGTCACTAGCTCTGCCAGGGAGGGCAGAGGTTACGTGATCACTTGTGTTCATCTGTCAGCAGGATTATGCAAATGCTACTGTAATGATTTTTATGAAAGTAAGTGGAAGGATACAACACGAGCCATGAAATTCTGCAGCAGAGCCATGAAAAAATGTATTCCTTTCTTTCTTTCGGTTTGAATCAGTGATGCTGGCGTGGCCTTTGACTCATAGCATAGGGTTTATTTTTGGGTTATGGACTGATTCTAAAAGGGCTTTAAAACGTAGAATGTTATAACAGCCACGATGGTGGACACACATTTGTTGCCATTGATTCATGCTGTGCCTGCAGACACCGTAGTGAAAACAGTGGCCTCTGGCCCGTCACACCCAGCTAACTTCTCAACACCTCAACTCTGACCCCTGCAGCCATCGCACACGTCTGACTTCAAGGACAGCTGGAAAAAATATTTGTTGGTGCATTGTACGGCAAAGTTTCCGGAGGAAGAAGAGAAAGGAGACTAGGTCTAACTAAATATGTGTTTCCTAAAAGAATCACCACAGTGCCAAATTCCTTCAGCAGTTATGATCCATTTTTTCAAGGTGGACAGGTTTGCCTCTTTTCCATTAATATGTTAACATTTTATTTGCTTTAAAAAAATCTCAATCCAGCCAATAATTTCCTATAGAACCAGTTGAGTGTTGTTTAGTTACATCAAAGTCCACACATTTTGCTTAGAGATGGGAATTCATGCTAAAATCGATTTATTACCTCCGCCAAGGAGGTTATGTTTTTGTCAGCGTTAGTTTATATGTCTGTGAAGATTCTCAGTCGTCCAGGTCATAGTATCCAAGACTTGTGGTTTTTCCTTCTGTCGACTGGACTGGAAATTTGGTTTGAAGATGTTTCGCTACCTTCCGTTTGTTAGTTTATATGTTTGTTTGCTTGTTCACAACTTGAAAACTTTTTAACAAATTTGGATGAAAGTTTCAGGATCAATCAGTTAGATACTGGGAGTGATCTGGATAATTGTCTGGATGTTGTTCTTGTTAGATGTGATTTTTCATCCTTGTGAGATAGGATTCAACATTTGTCCTTGTCCACCACCAAAAACACCCAGAAAATATAGTCAAAGATAAAGGATAACTCCATAACAGATTCTATAAAACCACAAAGTTTGATCCAGATATAGGAAACACCCCGGATATTGTGATCCAGAACGCTAAGAGGGGTTGAGGAAAAATAGCTACTGTAAGGTAGCAAATAAAGCTACATACATGCAACTGGTGAGCTAGATCCAGAAAAAAACACCATTATGGAAATATAGTTTTTAATAATAAAATGATAATATTTATGTCATTTCAAATGCTAATTGTAGGTTTTCATAGTCAAAGAATCCAATAATGAGGGCCAAATTAATTTAAGAAGCTTAGTTTTGGGGCAATAACATCGTGGGGGAAATGAGCATAGGTTGAAATCACCATGAAGAGGAACTGAGCTGCGTTGGCGACGGTCTGTGCTCCCTTCGCTGCCTTTTGCCAGGCTGCCATTGTAAAAAGAATGTGTTCTTAATGACTTGCCTGGATAAATAAAGGTCAGATACCAGCAATTATTAACTCGAATTAGTCCAGGTCTTTGATTTCATCGAGTCCTGACTGAGTTCAAAAGATATTTACTTGGATCTCGTATGTTACTTGATTCTGAAGTCAGTGGTTCTGATGCAAAAATACTGTCGACATTCCTGGAATTTCAGCCCTTGTGCATAGACAGATGTTTCACCGCGTTACTGTTTCCACTGTTCACCAACGTGATCTCTTTACACCTGCACTGTCATCGTCTACGTGGAAACTGAAGCCAAATTTGGACAGTTTTACCCTTTTCCTCATGACTTGAGATTCCACGACTTCAGACAAGTGACTGTAACATCCCTGTTTTGCAATGTGCAACTGTCAGAAAATCACACTAGCATTAACAATAACAAAAAAAGAATAAGCTTGGAGGCACATGATTCCAATTTGTTTTTTAATATCATCCCCACATGTTGGGATCATACATTTTCTCAGTTTAATTTTATTTTCACAACAGCATAAATACTGTTTAGTCTATTTTTGATTTTGAGTCTTGGAATTTTGAAGAAATTGTTCATGCCTAAAAAAATCATATACTGCATAGGAATATGCTATACATTATAAAATATTAATGCTGGAGGGAAGATGAAAGTGATTTTGCTTGCTCTTTTTTCATTCTCTTTCTTGTTGTTTTTGTAGTTTGTATTTAGTTTTCATACATTCAAACATTTGAAATGCTGTTTTTATTTTTTCCAGAATAGCTCGGTTTTTGACTCGTCTTTAGTGATATTCTCATTAACTACAGTAACTCTCATCGCGTTTCTACTGTCTTCACTTCATACACTTCCTGTACTGTCTTTATTCAACACTTAGAAACCCACAACCAAAGACCATTTACAATAGTGTGACATATTTGTACTTTAACCAGCAACCAGGATAATACAGTTCAAATATACAAATATACCCACATAAGCACACACTCATTTGAAAATAAATCTGTACCTTTAACCCAAACATTTGATAAATTATTATTTCCCAGACTGAATTCTATTTTCATACATGCCTTCAGTTTTTCTACAAATTTATGCTTCTTCCTAAAGTTATAGTAGCACGTACCATATTTTTCGCACTATAAGGCGCACCGGATTATAAGGTGCATTACGCAACACAAAATTTAGATAAATCAAACTTTATTAAAAATTAAAAATATTATAAATTAAACATTTATTCAAGGCTTTCCACAATAACAAAAAGTCGTACAAAAAGCATTTTGACAGATTTTTGAGCGCGGTGTACCACATACTGACTTTGCACCGATTTTACCGTAAGCACAAACCAGGAATAATCCATATATAAGGTGCACTGGATTATAAGGCTTCAATTTTTGAGAAAATTAAAGGATTTTAAGTGCACCTTGCAGACCGAAAAATACGGTATTTGTTGAAATCGTTGTGTTTTTATTCACCATTTTATACCTGTAACTATAATACAATTCATAACATTTAAGTGGTGTTTGATTTGCTGCTCATTAGGAAGGGAAAACAGTGGGTACATGTCATTTAATGTATAACTCCGTCGAGGTGTTTCTTCCTCTGTTGGTTCTTAATTCATACTGTAGGTCTTTAACGGGGTTGCAGTTTCCCAGCAACAGCTCCTTCTGCATCCTGAGCTGTGCCTGTAAGCCGGCAGTGGGTCTGACAGGAAGAAGCTGTGGACTAATGAGACTGAATGCATGGGGAAGCATCACCTGGGGCCAGCCGAGTTAATCATTTCCATCCAGGGCAGCAGGGCCTTTGTACGCAGGCGATGGCTAATAAACTCTCAGCTGGAGGCATTTTGCCGTTATCAATTACTTTCGGAGCTGGTCTGTGAGTCGACTGAAAGGGACTGTTTGTTGGGTTTACACACACTTTATTAAATGCCTTTGGCCTTTTGAAAGGGACGGACCTGGCATTCTCCCATCTGAGGTCATCTTCTAAATTCCCCACATATTGAGCTGGCACACTGTCCAAACCCCCCTGAGAAAACAAGCCTGAGCCACTTGGTCAGGTTTATACAGCACTGATACGGATCAGCGACTTGCATAGAAAAGTCTTTTTTTTTTCTCTTTTCCTGCGGTGCACCGGCCGCTCTTGAGCTGTGGACGGGCCTGCACTTTCCCAAAGACGTTTCCCCATCGCACCCCTAATTAGACGGGAACTTTCCGAGCTCATAAACGCCAATGCGACCATCAAAAGAAGGAATGCTCGGAAACAGAAAGGAAAGCTCCAGGAATCACAATCTTCAGGCTGACGGAAGCCTCGCAGATTACTATTTAGAGTGTCACAAGCCTGGGAAGCCAGGGAGGAGTGGAAAAAATGAAATGAGTTTGGGGAGATGGAATATATCGTAGAACGTCTGGCCAGACCGCTTGTGGGCGGCGATATACAGCAGCTTGTATATTATAAGTTACAGCCGTCACCAAATGACCATACATTTTCATAACGAGACTCTTTGAACGTCTTAACAAAAGAGCTGGGCAGACCCGAAAACCACAGTATGACTTCTGTCGTGTGTTTTGATGGAGTAGAACAATTAAAGGACCTATTGCTGTAGCGCATCGTTTCCCAGAATGTCATGATATAATATTAACAGTCTGTAAATTTACAACCCCAATTCCAAAATTTTTGGGATGTGAATACAATGTAAATAAAAACAGATCTCATGAACTCATATTTTACTCCCAGTAGGACATAAACAACATATCAGCTGTTAAAACATTTTACCATTTCATGAAAAATATTAGCTCATTTTGAATTTTATGGCAGCAACACATCTCAAAAAAGTTGGAACAGGGGCAACAAAACGCTGGAAAAGTAATTGGCACAAATAAAAAAAAAAAATGGTGGAGCATTTGATGATGATTAAGGTTAAATGGCGACAGGTCAGTAACATGACTAGCACATATTAGTGGTAGAACCTCTCAGATATAAAGATGGGCAGACGTTCACTAATCTGTTACTAACTGCATCTACAAATTGTGGAACAATATCAGAAAAATGTTCAACATAAAATTGCAAAGATTTTGAAGATTCCACCATCTACAGTGTATAATATCATCATAAGATTCAGAGAATGAGGCTGAAGGTCAAAACTGGATATTCATGATCTTCGGGCCCTCAGGCGGCACTGCATTAAAAACAGGCATGATTCTCTCAAGGAAGTCACTGCATGGGATCAGGAACGCTTCCAGAAACCACTGTCTCTGAACACAGTTCAGATGGACCACCACGTTACTTATTAGAGGATCCAAATAAAACATTTGAGACCATGATGACCCATAAAAAAAATGTATTCACTTAGTATTTTCAGATAGAATCACATGTATCTATGGGAAAAAAGCCAGACGATCGGTTCCCCAGTGGCCAAGCGGTGGAATTACAACTTAAAGTTACTTCCACATTGGCCTCACTGAACAGCCCCGGTCGTTGCCCCTTGGTCCCCACTGGTCAGCAGCGGTATTAGAAGCTATTTCTGCGTCATTCTCAGTGAATTATGTTAAATTGGATCAATTTATGCAGCAAGTCATATACAGCAAGACTGTGCCTTCACTCATGTCAGATTAGAAAAACAAAGGCTTTATGCAAAGCAGAAATGTCCAAAGTCCGGCCCAGGGGCCAATCATGGCCCTCGGTCAGATTTTGTGTGGTTCACTGCTTCATTTCTAAAACTTATTATCCATGACCCACAACAATTAAAAAAAAAAATCATACAAATTCTAAATGCAATTCTCTACAGCTTTGATTGTGTGATCTATATTTTGACATCATGACCGAAGGAAAAAAGAGGAAATTCGACTGTAGGGGGCTGCCACTTCCAGGAAAGATGGAAACAGATGCCTTGGCCTCACAACAGCACGTTTGCCTATGCCAAGACCTCAAGACTAACCCAACAGAACCACCCAGAGCATTAACGAATGAAAAAAGTTTGGACCCTTGATGTAAAGGAATAGCTTATTTTCATAAATGTGTGCATTTTCATAGTTCGTTGGTTTGCACTTTTGTTCGATGAAAAGAGAAATAGAAACTAAATATAAAAGCTGGAGAGCTGGGAAATTAAAACTCGGTCAAAGCTACAGAATTACTTTCATTTCTCATTTGTCTTTACAAAAACCAGAATGTAAAAACAGCACTTGTGGGGC
The DNA here is from genome assembly GCA_029823295.1 of Pseudamia nigra. NCBI lineage: Eukaryota > Metazoa > Chordata > Actinopteri > Kurtiformes > Apogonidae > Pseudamia > Pseudamia nigra. Next base: position 11,700 of record JAQQAE010004055.1, on the reverse strand, counting down.
GGGGTGTCATGGAATTTTTATTCATTTTTTTGCTGAGCAGTTTGCCCTCCTGCAGGTCTGTTCCAGCTACTGTCTGGCTCTTCCTTCTTCTTACCCACTTCCTAGTGCACTGACTACTTCCTGTCCAGTCATCCCCTCCTCTCTCGCCCACTCAGACTTCACCCCGGTGACCAAGGCCTGCACCACCAGGGATCCCCTTCAGCACAGTTAACCCTAACCCTAACACTGTGGAAAACATGCCTCAGTCCTGTGCTGAATAAAGACTCCGGTGTCTTAAACAACTTCAGACAATGCTATTTAACACTAGAACATACAATGGATCAATTTACCGGTTTGTCAATAGCTCATCACTCTGCTTTAAGAAAATATGGAAGCCCATCATATTTTGAGTTGAAATGCACATCACGTCATTTAGGACAGGTTACAATGGAATAAAGACAGAGGATTATGATCTAAACAAATATTTTTCTAATACCTATTGCCACCATTAGGCCAATGGTCCATGGCAGTGCTTCTCAAATAGTGGGGCATGGCTGTGATCCTGGGGAACAAGCTTTTTTTGCCATACTGTACTAGAATTAAGCGTAGTCGCACATCCACTACAGTAGGTGGCAGTGTCGCTCTCGTTGTCGCGATAGTGTAGGGTTTTTTTTGCACCGAGCAAACGATATGAAGTGCAGTGAACAAACCCTCAAGAGACGACATGGAAAAATTTTGAACAGGGATGAAAAGAAAGACGGCGAAAGATGGAGATAATGAGACAAAAAAAGTCAGACGAGGAAATATGACGACGCGTACGTACGGCTCGGCTTCACTGTGACAACGGTGGACGACGAGGAAAGACCCGTGTGTTTGCTGTGTCTGAAAATGTCGGCAGCGGAAAAGCATGAAGCCAAATAAATTCTGGTGTCACTTGAAGACGTTACACCTCAGTCATGCTGATAAGACGCTAGAATTTGTACAACGAAAACGTGCCTATGAAAAAACTATGAAAATTAACAAAAAGTCACAAAAAAATAACATGAACAAAAATCATCAAAAATGAACAGACTAATCAATAATTTGAACAATGATGAACAAATAGAGTGAAATAAAAAACAAAGGTTTGAATGTAATACAATGCTCTAGACACTTAAAAAAATGACTCTTTAGACTGTAAAGATTGTGCTGATGAACATGTAAAGCATCCCTTGTTCTTAAGATAGTTCAATTATAAAACCAGAGGCTAATACACCGTTGCTGATAAAAAAAAAAAAAACATGTTATGGCTTGAAACATGCCTGTGTGAAAAAAACTACTGTTGCTGCCTAGGAAAATTTGATTTGTTTGCCAACTTTAGGGACAGTATGCTGTTTATAGCAAGTCTTAGCATTTCTAATATTAAAAGAAGTAGACGCAGATATCTTGACATGCTATACTGTCTTGAAGCCTCAACTTGGCATTTTGGCTGTTTCATCCAATGTCCTGGAAATCCTGGTGGACTGTCTTAGGTCTGTGTCGAGTCCGGCATCCAGTCTCCAGGGAAAGGTTTCACGTGAAGGTGGTCCATAGATGGAACGCTTTATTTTTCATTTGTTTCCTACTGGAAGCAGCACAGAAAAAAATGAAATTATGTTTCTGAAGAGGGAAAAAGCCACAGCCCCCACAACTAAGCTCCAGGGGAGCACAATTATGGGTACACAGAAAAAACCTCCGTAGACATTTAGCATACAGTTGCATCATGACAAAGCTTTACAGAGGGCATTGGTAATGTGTGTGTTTAATCATTATGCATGTCCTTGGGTGGCCATGGGTATGCATGGCGGTTGCCATGGAAACATGGCCTTCAAGTAGCTCATCTCGTGTCTTCATTAGGAGGCTGCTAGGAGAGGGGGTGGATACGTGGGGGTTTGGGAGCACTAATCCTCATTACTCTCAGGGAGATTTTGCAACTGCTTGACCTTGGTTGATGCCAGCAGCATAAAGGAGCCAGAATAGAAAACTATTTGCATTATTTTCCTTCAGGGCAAAAAAGTGATTCCCCCTTTTTGCATCCATCTGATCCAATTGTCCAAGTTGTGCATTTCTGACCCTCACAGGTTGTCCAACCGGTTGTAGAGCCATCAGCAACTCGGCTCCAGCACCCCCCCCCCCCCACGGGGATTAAGGGGTAGAAAATGGATGGATGGATGGATGGATGGATGGGTGCAGTGTGTGTTCCAAGATGATAGATTAAAATGCTGTAGAACATGCATTTGTAACACATAATGTGGTTACATAAGGTTTTCATCACTGATCCCCAGTCAGTGTGGGTCTGCACAGATTCTGTTGGACAATTGGTCAAATTTACATTATGTTTTAAAATCAGAAGTGACACATCAAATCCACAAATCAACTTGGATTTTTCCATAAGATTTGTATTGACAGGAGCTGCACTAAAGAACTGCTGCAAATGGATGATTCAGACAAAACTATGACAGTTCTGGCCTTGTTTAGACAATCACCAAGCAGCAGATTCACCAAATGTAGTGCTGTCATTAAATACAACAAAACATTATAAGCTTTAAGAGAAAACTTCCCAGTGTGGAAGAAAAACTATGACATGCACATTAAACTCGTTCTTTAATTTAGGACTGTATCCAGACAGAAATGCAACAGCAACAGCACTGTATTAAAATCAGAACGTTTTTGGTTCTCATCACATCTGAGGGTGTTATTTCTCTGAACCCTCGGTTTGCAAATGCAGAGTGGAGACCTGCAGTTTTTTATAAGCTGTCAAAATTAATAAAACTGTTGCATTTAATTTTAAAGCTCTTTATTCTAAACATTCTTATTCTTAACGTGGTGGGGCGTGAATGTCATCCCTGTTCTCCATCCACATTTGTTAAAGCTGGAAAACAGACGTACAATGCAGACCTAATTCAAATATTGATTCTCTGAGAACAACCACACCAGTGGCTTCTGTACTGAGAAAATAACCACTTTTTAAAGAATCTAATAGTGCAATTGCTTTGGCCTTCATAAACTATGATAAATGCCCTTTAGGAAAATGAGAAACACAGAATCCATTGTGAGTGGAACTTAAATAATTCTTGCAGCCAGGTTAGATGAAAACAAATGCAGCGCTGGCCTTAAATGCCATTATTTTCCCAAAGAAAAAATAAAGCACCACAGTGTCTTGCTTTTCCAGCTTGGATTTGGCCAAGAGTATGGATTAGCAAATGTGAAAATATGCCGAAGTGCTATTTTTTCTCGTCTTTCAGCAGCATTCTGTGCTTTCAGTGACCTCATGCGACTTACATTCATCAGGTCATATTAGATGTAAGGTGGACAGATGCACATTTCAATATTAGTAAATGTCTCCACTTGTTCCTGCCGATAAAACCGTGTAAAGCTATATTTTCTGATTTCATTTTTCCAGCAGTTTGTAAATTTAGGTGCTGAAGAATTTTTGGATTATTTTCTTTACTTTTTTTTTCATTTTTTTTATTGATATGTGGAAAAAAAAATAGGTCCAGGCCTCATTATCACACATTTAATTATCTTTTATATTTAAAGAGTGAAAGACCTTCATCATCATTATACTGTATGTATGGATTCATTTATAACATGAATGCAGATATGATGTCACATTATAATAAATTGGTGTACTTTTTTGCTCATTCTATTGCTTAATTTGCTCATTTTGGTTCATATTCGTCAATATTTTTTAAATTTTCCCCATCACTTGAAGTAAAGCCATGAATTGCATTGCATTAACCATGTCACCGAATGCAGAAAATTAACTTGTTGATGCTCAAAATATGCAGGGTGCTAAATTTAAAATACCCAAATTAGTGGTTCTCTGCTTTAACAAAACAATGTAGACCAAAAAAATAAATAAAAAACAGATATACATATATTAACAATAATAAACAAATTAAGAAAGTGTTCCACAAAATTAACAAAATATCAACTAAAAAAAAACAAAGAAAACAATATTTGACTAAAAATAAAAATAACAGAGTGATCAACAAAACAAAAAGAAATCAGCATAAAGATAAATAAAATGAACCAAATACCAACAAAATAAACAAAATAATCAACAAAAATTACAAAACATCAACAGAACAAAAATAAAACAGATCAACTAGACAAAATAAAATATAAACAAAGAACAAAATAAACAAAATCTCAAACAAAAATCAACAAGATATCAAGAAATTAAATAAAAAATAACACAACAATCAACAAAAAAATGCAAAAAGATGAACCAAAAAAACAAAAAAATACACAAAATGAACAAAAGCTCAACAGAATAAAAAAATAAAAAAGACAAACAAAATTATTAACAAAATGAAGAAAAGAAAAACAAAAAATACACATAATGAACAAAATATCAACAAAATGTAAAAAACAACCCAATAAAAAAAATTGAAAAAAATTACAATCATAAACCAAATGAACAATAATAAAAGAACAAACCACAAAATGAGCAAAAATGATCGAAACAATCAGAAAAATTGACAAAATAATCTAAAAACAGCTTAAATGAATCTTTTGTTGACAATTATCCAAATCTTCTGTAAATCTTGCTCCCTGTATAAACAGCTTTTCATAAATAATAACAGTTTTGTTCATCTCTTTGACATTTTTGTTCATCATTTTGTTGATTTCTTTTTGTTCATTTTGTCCATCGTGCCCTGGGTGAGAACCCCGGGTTCTAATCCATGACGGTGCACGTACAAAACAACATACTGTACGATAAAACGACAACAGTGGAATAACAGGCTGTCATCGTTCCCTTTTCACCCACGCCTTCTTTTTGTGAATTAACCTCACCCGGGTCATAGCTGTGACCGTTATCCACCCAGGTGGTTTAACTGGTTACTATAGGTTTCCTCTGGTAAATACTCTGATCTGCATTATAGCGCATTAGTAGTAGGCCACAGTTCAGAACAGATTAACCCTGTAGCTTCTTTATGAACTATAATCCTCACAACCTACATGCTCTGACATAAAGTTTTACTCATTACTGTCAGCTTTTACATTCAAGACACTGAATCCGCCATTTATTGCTTCAGGTCTTGCACGTCACACATTGTACAGTAAGTGACAGTGAGAGTTAAAATTTTTGTTTTTATGCAAGTTCTCTCCAACAGACTGTCTGGATATTCTCTGTGTTTTTTTGGCTCTTCCTTCTTAATCTCATCTGCACGTCGTTTGTCTTTACGTCATTTTTCTTCGCGTGGAGTCTTGGCTGTCACTCGTGCACACTAGCCTCTTTGTGACGTCCACGCAGACCTAACCAGTCAAACAAAAGTCACTGTAAAAGGGGGGAACAAATGTTTATGGTTTACATTTTGAAGCATTTACAGTTTGCCAGAGGTGTTTTTATGCTGACAGTTTTAATACAGTTCCTGCTTCATGTTTATGGTTTGGAGAGTGAAAAAGGACAGTAATAACAGCTGAAATATGCATGGGGGTTACATAACTGCGTATCAGCGTATGTGCTGTATTTTATGACAGTATGAAAGAGCCGGAATGTCTCTGTGTGTTTACATCTTTCATGGGGATTAAGGACACGACCACCACCTGAAATCACTATATCATACTGATAATAATTCACTTTATCATTCATTAATTTTCATAGACTTGCCCTTATGTAATTTTATTTTATTCTCCCCGTTTTTCAGTGTTTTTACCGTTGCTTCTAGTCATCGTCTTCCTGCAGAAGCAGGACTGAAAGCTGTAGCAGCTCCTTAAGCCCCCCCCCCCCCCCGCCACCAAAATGTTCAACTCCACAGACTGAAGACGAAGGAAATCTTAATCATATGATCTTCATGCATATTGAATTGAGCTGATCACATGGATTTCCCATTCCCATATTCTATTCTTTTAAATATATTTATTGAGTATTAATTGAACAAATAACAATGAACATAATGCGGAGGTACATATTAAACAGTTGTCATTGAGGTAGAAGTGGGTGACGGACTTGTCACCCACTAAAAATACATTTTTTAAAAAGGGGGTGAGAAAAGGGAGGCAGAAAGTAGATAAGTGGAAATAAACAGACATAACTACATACGTAGCTACATCAATAAATAAACATTACTAAATAATAAGAATGTAGAATTAAATAAATAAATACATGGGGGCTGAGACGTATGTGAATAACTAAGACAAAAGTAAAAATGAAGCGTGGGGGAAGGAGTACTATTGTTTATAAGTATTTCTCCCTTACCCTAACTCAATTTAACGTGGTGGGGCAGGAATCATTCATTTTCCTAAATAGTCTATAAACAGTTGCCAAATCTTGGTGAATTGTATAATTCTGTTCTTTAGAAGGTATATTATTCTGTCTAAGTGTAAGGTACGGTACCAGCCAACTTTCACACAAGGAGCTGAATTAAACACCTTTCCGTGTGTTTAATATGGTTTTCTTTGCTATAATGAAACAGCAGGAGAGAAAGTGTTGTTGAGCTGTCGTAAACAGTCTGGAGATTTCAGAGAGCCCAAGGATGATCAGCAAAGGCTCTGGTGACATTGAAATTTTAGTAATCTGTGAAATATAGTATTTAAAAACATCAGCCCAATAAGGGGCAACTTTGGGAAATGAGACAAAGCTACAGTATGATAGAGTGTTGCATCTGAGGACTGACATTTATCACAAATTGATGTTATATCTGGGTATATTTTATGAATTTTTGCATTTGAAAAATGGAATCTTAAAGGCAGTGTCTGGCATTGCCTGAGCAGGTCATAATGTGTTCTAGAGATTCTTCCCATGTATCATCAGATATATCTATTTCTTTTTCCCTATTAATCTTAAAGTAGATGGAGGATGGGGAGACTACTAATAGCAAAGCATTATACACATGGGAGATCAAGTGGTTTTGATACGGTGCCATATCAAGGCATGGGTGTAGTGGTGAGTTTTGCTCAGTTTCAAATCCAGTTAAGTGTTTTCGAATATGATCCCTGAGTTGTAAATCCCTGAAGAAGTCATTGCTATGAAGTTTAAAGTTAAAAAATGGGTGGCAGTTTTCCTGCTCAATTCTTAGCCAGTCAGGTGGAGCTGTCATGATCTCCAGCCAAAAGGTGAAGGATCTGACGGCAGAAGCCCAGTAATAACACATGAAATTTGGGAGACCAAGACCTCCATTGGATTTAGACTTATGCAGGTATTTTTGCTGATTGTATGTGCTTTGTAATTCAATAGAAAAGGAATTATGATTGAATCAATTTTTTTTAAAGGGCTTTGGTCAAAAAATAGGAACATATAAGATTTGGGGTAGGAAAATCATTTTAATGGCATGTATTCAACCAAATACTGAGATAGGGAGAGTTTTCCAGAATTGAATCTTATTTTTTAACTTCTCTAGAAGGGGTAGAAGGTTTGCTTGTTCTAAAAGGGAGCTATTCTTAGTGACTTCAATCCCAAGATATGTGAATTTTTCTATTGATATCTTAAAAGGAAGGCCCTTCAAGATATGTGAGGATATGGGATGAACTGGCATTAATACACCTTTGTTCCAGTTGATACTATATCCTGAAAATGTTTTCCAGAAGTGTCTGTATTGTGATCTGTGGTTTTGTTACATATAAGAGGATATCGTCTGCGTATAGGGAGATTTTATTGATTGTATTTTTTGTATTATAGCCGTGTATTTTAGGATCTAATCAGATACTTTGGGCGAGTGGTTCAATAGCCAGGGTGAATATTAATGGAGAAAGGGGGGCACCCTGTCGAGTTCCTCTGAATAAACTGAACGGTGCTGAAAGAGTTCTGTTTGTGAGTGTTTGTGCTGTTGGGTTTCTACAGAGAAGTCCTATCCATTCCATAAAGTTGTGTCCAAACTTATATTTTTAAGAACTTCACACAGATATGCCCATTCAACCTGATCAAATGCTTTCTCAGCATCAAGTGATAGTATGACTAAGTCATCTTTATCTTTTCTATCTGTATATATAATATCAAAAAGATGCCTCAGATTAAAAGTAGAGTTCCTATTTGGTATGAACCCTGTTTGATCTGCATGTACCAATTTGTTCATTAATGGGCTCGATCTATTGGCTAGAATTTTAGCAAATATTTTTCCATCTACATTCAAAAGAGAGATTGGGCGATAGGAACTCACGTCGTGGGCGTCCTTCCCCTTCTTATGGATCACTCTAATTATCGCTTTGGTGGTAGAGTATTACCTAGTTGTGCTTGTTTGTAGATTTTATAGAGATACGGTGTGAGATTATCACTGATTTTTTATACAGCTCACTAGGAAGACCATCAGGTCCTGGCGTTTTCCCATTTTTAAGTGTGACAATAACTTTTTGGATTTCCACGGAGGTGAGTTCAGATTTGAGTTTATTGCTGTCTTCTTCATTTAATGTGGGAAGTTTGCATTTGTCAAGGAAATCATTTATATTTGTGGGCTCTGTGAGGGATTTTGATTGATATTAAGCAGAATAAAATAGCAGAAATTCCTTGTTAATATACTTTGGTTTTGTCAGCACAACTCTATTGTCACCTTTAATTTATGTATTGTCTGGTCACTTTCCATTTTCCTTAACTGTTGAGTTAGTCATTTATGAGGCTTGTCTCCTAATTCAAAGCATCGTTGTTTAATGTATAAGAAGGCTTTGGTTATGGTATGGTATTTTTGCTGATAAAATGTGATTATATTGATATTTTAGATTTGTTATTCTTCTATGTTTTATTTTTTATTTCAGTTTACAAAGGAGAACATACGCTTACATAAATTATTTGTAAGAATAAAAAGATGTGCGCACCAGATTTAGCAAAAAGATCATTTCCATCTGTAGTCATGTGTAGGTCAGTAGATGGGTTGTGAGCATTTTCTTTGTCTAACTGTATGATTTGCTCTTCTAATTCTTTTACTTTTGCATTATTGTTTTTCTTTCTTGTGGCCTCAAACGATATAAAACATCCTCCCAGAGCACTGTGGGGGATACTTCTGAAGTATCATTGATTTCAAAATATGTATTTATGTGGGTTTTTAAGTAGGCACAAAACTGTTTCTCTGTTAAAAGTTGAGGATTTAATCCCCCAAGTTTTACAGGGTGGGTCCATATCTTGTAAGTAGAGTGAGAAAGTGAGACGACTATGATCTGACATCCCAATAGTGTGATATTTGATGTGTGTAGTAAATGGGATCAATTTGGCATCAACCAGGAAGTAATCTATTCTGCTGTACGAGTTATGTACGGGAGAGTAGAATGAATAATCTCAGTTGGGTGTACAGTTCGCCATAAATCAGAGATAGTCATATTTTTCATAAAAGTGTTAAGAAATCACTTGAGTTACTTTGTAGAGTTTTCTTAGTCAAAAATCAAGATATGGATCTAAAGTGTCACCGCCTATGATTAAATGTGTTTCAGACAAAGCTGGAATTAGGGAAAAGACTTTTTTAAAAGGAGGAAGGCTTGTCGATTTCGGGGGCATATAGATGTCAGAAGGAATGTGTCTTATCCAATGTTTTTCGGCTCCCTGGCTGTGCTGACCTTGGCTGGAAAGAAATGCATTCAGCGCTGGAACCCCCCTGCACCACTTATCACTATTTACCCTGGATATAAAACAGGATGAACTGCTCGGACGTTTGTCACCATGGCAACTTGCCGTGGTGTCTTTAACATGAATTTGCTGGCTGGGCAGCGTTCTGAACTCTAACAGGATTGATAATACCACACGTGCATCCAATGACATGATCACACTTACACACAATGCTTCCAATGCCCTCCATAAAATGCTTTGTAAATGAATGTTGTGTTGCAACTGTTTGCTAAATGTGCTGAGTTTTTTTCTATGTGATCATATGGGCCCTGTATTGGGGCTTAGTTCTGGATATGTGGTTTTTTTTACTTTTCCTTCCCAATGTTATATTTTTCCCCCACTGCTTAAGGGTGGCACAAACCCAGTTTGCTGTCACCTCTACCCCTCAGTAGGGATGTAAATTTCCCTTCTCTGTGGGATCAATATAGTTGATTGATTTGATTGATTGAAAGATTTTGTCCTACAATGATTATGTATGGGCCATTTTTTATTATGTGCAAAGGGTACCTCTTTTCTGATCAGGATTGCTGTTACTCTTGCTTTGGTGGGAAAGGCTATGTGAAATATTTCTTTTATCCATTTTGCTCTTAGTCTATTGTGACAACTATTCTTCAGATGTGTCTCTTGCAGAAATATTATGTCTGACTGCAATGATTTCAGAAAAGCTATAACTTTACCTATTTTGACAGGGTTATTCATACCTTTAATATTCCAACTTGTAAATGTCAGTCCTCTTCTGACACCAGATTCATCATCTAGCTTGTCCTGCATTATGTCGTATACTGTTAACAATGAGTTTCTCTTTTTGCTGTGAATTGAATGAGTCCATGAGTGGGTGGAAAAAAAAATCAAACCTATTCAAATGACCTCCTTGGCATCTACCCTTCTGTATACTGTACATAACTTTCCATGAAGTTAACAAAAATGGAGATAGAAATATGAAAACCAAAAAACTGTGGCCAACAATAAAAACAATCATGGCATGAGCTTTTAACAAGAAGAGTAGAAGGAACATGAACCAAAGATAACCTTCCCTATAAAGTAACTTCACCTACTAAAAGCTGTGACTATACAGTACTATGAAAACAGCATGACAAACCTAGGTTGGGTTTTAACACAAACATCAAACAGCATTCTTTATAACCATACTGGATATGAAACAAAGGTGGTATTTAAGGTGGCTCGGTTAGTAGTTATGTGCTCGAGCCTCTGGTATAAAGGTAATAATATCAACTGTGGTCAAGTAAGGACAGGAATATAAACAAATAATTTTAGGAGATATAAACCTATGTTGTAAGGTAATGATTGAATAGTAAGGGGTTAGTTGACTAATATTCATTTCAACAGAAACATCTTAGCAGAAACAGACATAGTAAACAGACTTTGTATTGGTATAACCAATTGTGATATTGTAGCGTGGCTGGTTTTAAAGCTTAGTTAAACTAAACTGAATATTCGGCACCAGACAGGAATTAGTCACTTTAAGTTTCCATATCACAGTTGAGAAAAATTAAGAAAATCTTAATTTACCCTGGTGGCTCCTTAAGTCACACTACAAAAACATAGGAAAAACTCATAACACATTAAATTTCATGTTCATTCACATTAAATTTCATATTATTTTTTTTCCATAAACATCACCATTAAAGAAGGAATAACACAAAAATGCATTCAGAATCATTAATTAAATCTCAATAGCAAAACAGTATAACTTCAACTAAATTGTCAAATGCAAAACACAATTTTCTGGAGTCCAAGAGAGTCATCTCAACTTAACGTAACTGGAAATTGGCTTGATGTGCAGCGGTTCCTGACCCAGATTTTTCAGTCTTGATGACGTCCTGACAGGAATCGTGCCGATTCAACAAGTTGAATCGCCAGGACTCAAGTCCTGCAATGTGCGGCGGTCACGACTCCGACTTGGCAACTTTTATCATTGGTGGACATTTGTGTCACAACCGGTCACAACGCAATCAATGTTTACTGTCAACAGATGGCGCATGCTCCCAGGGGTGCATGTGGTGTCAATCTACAGCTGTGTGCGAGGTTCCTTTAATCATCACTGATCCCAATGTCTGATCACACCCACTCATCAGCCTCAGAAGTGCATCATTTGTCTGTTTAGCTCCACCCCCTTCTCTCCACCTACCCATTCTCTGCTCTACCCT
>JAQQAE010004054.1:0-19295 GCA_029823295.1 Pseudamia nigra | reverse complement strand
AGAGGGTGTGCACACTTGTGCAACCTCATCATCTCAGTTATTTATTTTTAATTCACCTCCCTGAAAGATTTCAGTTTGTTTTTCAATTGCGTGGTGCATGTTTTAGGTCACATTAAAGGTGGAAAAAGTTGTGAATTTATTTATCATGGGGTCACCTTTTTACCTCACAAAAACCTGGCATTTGAACAGCGGAGTGTAGACTTTTGAAATCCGCTGTATATCCAACATTGACACACACTTGCTCTTTGTTTATCCATCTTTTACATATCCATTATTTTTCTAGCATTATCTATCCACCCATCCATACATCCATGCACGTATCCATACATCCATCCATCTTTATGAACTTTTCTGTATGTGTGTGTCAGGTGTGGATGATGGTGAAGATATTCCCAGAGAGACTCTGGTCGGCATCTATGAGAGGATCCGTAAAAGGGAACTAAAGACCAATGAAGACCACGTCTCCCAGGTGCAGAAGGTTGAAAAGCTCATCGTAGGAAAGAAACCAGTGAGTAGTGGTTAACATCTACTGCACTCTTTTGGTTGCATTGCTAATTTTTCATGTAGATCAGAAAGCTGGTTATCAGTTTATCATATTTTTCAATGTACAGCATGTAGCTAATGTCAGTCATTTGGAAAATTGTTATAATTTTGAGATATCCATGAATTTTGATTTCCATTTCTAGTTTTATAGTGCTAGTTTTTGATTTATAGAAGCATTGCATTAGAAATAAAAACTAAGTTGATTTTACTCATATTTCATTCAGTTTGTGGCGCATTAATTGTTGACGCTTTTATTTTATCTTTGCTGGGGTATTTTTTTGTCTTATTTCACACAACTAAACGATTTTTCATTGCTAGTTTTACAAACTCCAATTCCAATGAAGTTGGGACATTGTGTAAAATGTAAATAAAAACACAATAAAAATGATTTACAAACCCTTTCAACCTATATTAAATTGAATACAAAGACAAGATATTGATGATGAGCTGGGACAGGGACAACAAAAGACTGGGAAAGTTGAGAAATGATCAAAAAATACCTGTTTGGAACATTCCACAGGTGAACAGGTTAATTGGAAACAGGTGAGTGTCATCATTGAGTATGAAAGGAGCATTCCCAAAAGGTTCAGTCATTCACAAACAAGGATGAGGTGAATAAGCAAATAGTCCAACCGTGTAAAAACATTTCTCAATGTACAAATGCAAGAAATGTAGGTCCATACTACAGTCCATAATGTCATCACAAAAAATTCAGAGAATCTGGGGAAATTTCTGCAAGTAAGCGGGAAGACGGAAAAACAACATTGAATGCCTGTAACCTTTGATCCCTCAGGTGACACTGGATTAAAAACCAACATCACTCTGTGATGGAGGATATTACCACGTGCACTCAGGAAACAGTTCAGAAAACCTTGTTAGACCCTAGATTGTTGAGCAACTGAAGTCGTACATTAAGCAAGAATGGGATAGAATTCCTCCTACGAAGCTTCAACAATTAGTGTCCTCAGTTCTGAAGCACTTATTGAGTGCTGTTAAAAGGAAAGGTGATGTAATACAGTGGTAAATATGCCCCTGCTCCAGCTTTTTTGGAACATGCTGCAGGCATAAAATTCAAAATGAGTGAATATATGCAAGAAAACAATAAAACCAATCAGTTTGAACATTAAATATTGTGTCTTTGTAGTGTTTTCAAGTGAATATAGGTCAAAAAGGAATTGAAAATGACTGTATTCTGTTTTTATTTACATTGTACAGCACATCACAAGTTCACTAGAGGTTTGTAGTTTTACCCTCACTTTTTGTCTCACACAGACTTATCTAACTAAATCAGTTTTCTATAAATGACAAAGTATATTTTCTCATCATTTTCAGCCTCAAATTTATAGATGCCAAATGTGTGATGACCTGGAAGATTTATGTCTTTTGTTCCTTAGGGTGCTGTTAAGTAAAAGTGGACTCACTCATAGGCTAAGACCTTCACGGTGATGATTTTAACAACCGAAAACCCTTGAGAGGTGTCACCCGCCACTGCAGTCTAGTGAGGAATGGGCATGTGCTGCCATCATAGAACTTTATATGCCCTGCCCAGTGATCCTGTGGCTGCGCAACTGCACCAGATATAAACCACATTACTCTTTTGATTTGCTCATCATTTTTATGCAACAATAAAGTCCAATTCTCTAAGTTTAGTCTGGTTCTGTCCCTGCACATTAAACTCAGGAGAAGTGGCATTTCAACATTGCTCTGCAGGCACTGATGTTTCTTTGATGCATGAAGGTTAAAAGTGCGATTTAACCTATGCAGCCTCAGGGAGTGGGTTGTCTTGCATAAAGTACTTTGCTTCTCTCAGTTCCTCCTCTGCTGTGCCAGCAATAATTGAACACATTGAATAATGATCCCTCATCCCTATTTAGCTGCAGATTAAAAGTCCAGGAGGACACTTGGTAAAACACTTTACCATAAAAGCCACATTGGAATTCCTCATCCTAATAATCACGTCTACTATGGCTGCTTTCTGAGGGAGGCTCTATTTTCATTCCCACATTATTACAGACTCCCTCGGGTCTGACAGCATACAAAGACTGCTACCTTGTATACAAAACCCAGAAGGTCCATGGATCTTAATGATCAGTTTAGGGAAGGTGTGCAGACTTCAAGGGCAAAGCTGCATAAAGGATTGTAGAAGATCCAATAGCATTTCATGAAACTGGATGCAACGGTGTAACAAATTCCACCTCAGCAGCTGTATTTAACATCTGCTTTTTCCCTTCTCTTTAGATTGGATCACTCCATCATGGGCTTGGTTGTGTAAGTATGCTAATATCGATACATCATGTCATAGCTGATCATGTTTCATTGATGCATTTTTACACCTTACTGTTTCTGCCCCTCATAATTGCACATCGGAAAAGGGAGTTTAAGTGTTGGATTACTTAAAGAGAAAAGAACTTTTGCCCCCTGAAGCATCACATCTGTTACTGAGAGATGAAGGGTCTGGCTTGTACCCTGGAGACAGAAACAACACACATAACGTCTTTGGCATTGAGCTGCAGCATTTACCAATGCTGTATGCAGCAGGGTGTAATTCACTGCTGGTGCTCATAGATGCCTTCTTGTCACACAACACCACATACTGTAAATAAAGATTATTTGGCACTTAAATCACTGGTAAAAACACATTTGCAATTCAGAAGCAGAGTGGCCATTGCAAATACTTGTTTTGGTCTTTTTTCAGTCAGAACAGTCAGGGCTTAATAATTAGCCAATTCTGCTTGATATGTATGTTAAGTTATAAAAAGTTGACTCTTGAAATGTGCTCAAGATGTGCTGCAAAGGCAGTATAATGAGGAAATGGTTAATTATTGTTCTTTGTTTGTTACCATGGCTACAGATACTCTTCCTGTGCTCCTTGTAAATATCCAAAGACAGCAACTCAACAGTACTGCTTTGAATTAGCTTTAGAGTGATGAAATATACTAAAAATAGAAATATATATATATATATAAAACATAGTGACCATGTTGCCACTCATTTTCACACTGCTCTTAGTTGTTACACATCATACACTACATGGACAAAACTGTTTAGACACCCAACTGGGGAACCCAGAGAAATCAGAATCAGAATGTGTTTATTGTCATTGTCAAATGTTTCCATCAGCAACGAAATTACATTTTCTATGCTGTTGTTTGCTGTGACAAGGACATTTCTAATAAATATAAGGTTACTTTGATCTGTCCCCTGAGGTTATTCTGGTTCTTGTAGGGATGTAACACTTTAGAATAGGAAACAAATCACTCCTAATAAAGTCTTAGTAACCCCAACAATTACCCCATGTATATTAACCTTTTCATGCATGAGACAAAGTGACAGTAATGTGGTGACATTAAAGTTAATTAAGACAAAAGGCAAAGTGAGTGAGTATTTTGACTTAAAACTAACAATAATCAGGAAAAAGGAGCCACGTAAGAATCAAAAGATAATTTTTTTTTTAGGAAAATGAATAAAAAAAGAACAAAATAATCAAAAAATGAAGACAAAGTGAACAAAATTAGAAGAAAAATTAATAAAGCAATCAGAAAAAGCTATTGAGCAAAATTAGAGGGACAGTGAACAAACCAATATACAACAAATGAATTAGATGCAAAGGATGAACCAAAATAAACAAAATGAGAAGGAAAATAATCATAATGAGCAAAATAATCAAGCCGTCATGACAAAAAGGAACAAGAAAACAAGAAATAATCAAATAATGAACCAAAGTAGATGCAAGAAGAAAAATATAGGTTATGTTTTTTTGTTCAGACAAAGTGTATGGTTCTCATACCTTTTTTAACATGTTTCTACTGTCTCCTGTAGTCTTCCTCAGAAAACATCATCTGACATCCTGCGTCGAGTCACACCAGCTGTTTTATCTTCTTTCTAGGCATGACCAACCTTTCAGATCTGACACATCCCCCAGGTTGGCCACGCCTCCCCACTGTGCGATGGTCTTTGTAGGAGCGAGTCCACACCTGAGACTCTCCTACGAAGGCCATCGCCTGCCTACGAAGAGGATAAAACGGCTGATGTGACACGTCAGATGATGTCTGCAGGAGACAGTCGAAACATGTCAAAAAAGGAATGAGAACCATTCACTTTTGTCTGAACAAAAAGAAAAAAAAACTTAACCTATGTTTAAAGAAGACTAAATTAACCTTTTTGGTTTATTTTTGTTTATTTTTCTTCTTTCTGAGACAGTCAAGAAAATGCTTTTTAAAAATGAACAAAAACAACAAAAAAAAATCAAAACTTTCAAGAAAATTGTTCTCTATTTCACTATTTTAAAGATCGTTTGGAAGTACAGTACCACGAGCCTGAAAACTTCATATCCCAGTTTTTTTTTTTAACAATTTAGATATGAAAGGATCAATAAGCAACTAATAACTGATTAATATGTGTAATATTCTAAAGTGTGACTGGGTGTTTATTTCTGTGGTATAATGAAGTCACATATACATTAAAATATATGTGGGATGGGAACATATGTAGCATTTATGTGCCTTATGTGTAACGCATGCTGTTGTGGGTATGGTACATTCTATGAAAGAGATTGAATTGTGTCTGTTGTGAAGAGATTTACTGACTAATACTAGATAATGCTTTTCAGTATTCTTCACCAAAATCACACTCTAGGTCTTCTTCCCCTTTTTGGTTCATTCATAAGTTCTTCCTACACAGTGACTTAAACAGTTCCAGAGTAAATATAGCATGAAATCTACATTTTCCTTATGTACATCTGTGGCAGCTCTTCTAATAACTGTACATGGGCATGTTCATGTGAGGAAAAGAGGCCTTAGGTGAGGATTTACCAGACGTGTGTGGTACTCCCTTACACGTACTTGAGTATTTTTTCCTATAAAATGTAGTTGCTTTACAGAACACTTTTAACTCTTACTCAGTTGCATTTGTAATGGAAAAAATGTACAACTCAGTTACATTTTCCTCCACTTCAATGAGTAGGAGTAAAAAAACAGGCTTGAATAAAAAAGGAACAAAATAATCAATTTTTTTTTTTTTAAACCTGAGCAAAACAATCAAGAAAATTTGTCAAAATGAATAAACTAAGCAACAAAATGAATGAAACATCAACAAAATGAGCAACAATGAACAATATTGCCAAGAAAATTAACAAAACTGAACAAAGCAGTCAAGTAAATTATAAAATTAACATGAGCACAAATGAACAAAATAAGCGACAAAATGAGCAAAAAGGAAGAAAATCTTCTTCTTCTCCCTTCGGCTGCTCCCCTCAGGGGTCGCCACAGCGAAATACCAATGGTTCGCATGTGTGATCTGGCATAGGTTTTTTACGTCGGATGCCCTTCCTGATGCAGCCCTCACAACAAGGGAAAAAAAATTGAAAATAAACCTAAAAAGGAAGAAAATAATCATGTCAATTAAAAAATGTAATCACGAAATTGAACAAAATGTCGATGAAACAAGAAAAACTATAAGCAAAAAATTATCAAAATAATCTTAAAGATTAATGCAAATGATCCAAAAAAATAATAAAATACAAAATTTGTTTAAAATGTACAAATCAAGCAATGATATTGATATTAAAAGTCACCAAAAATGATCAAAATACCGGTAATTTTGGAAATAAACAAAAATGACCAAAATACTTGTTTGAAAACAATATATCAGGTTGTAATAAATTGCACGTTATGAAGTTACGACTTGAGTAGTTTTCATGAGGCACTTTTTACTCTTACTCGAGTACATCTGCTTATGAGTACTTCTGCTTCTAGTCATTACAATTATAAAGTAACAATACCGTACTTTGATTTGAGTATTCTTTCTGTTTGCTCTACCCACCTCCAGGATTTATCCAGATGATATCGTAAATAGACTGACTATTTATTATAAACACACTGACTGTAACCTGCTTTGTTTGAAGTGTGCTGGCAGCAAAACTTTTTTTTTTTTTTTTACATGTGACATTAATGTAAAGCGGTGAGTGAATAAAAGTAGATGGGGTAGATGCAATGAATAATTCAACATGACCATCCCAAATGTTAGCACATTTCCCTATAAATCACTGTCACTGCGCTAAAAAGAATAGCTGAACACTTTTCTATTGAACAGAGGCCATAATGATCTCTTAAATAAAGTGTAGTCTTCTTTTTCTGCCTCATAGGTACTGTCGCTGCCCCATCGCCGGCTGGTGTGTTACTGCCGCCTGTTTGAAGTGCCAGATCCCAACAAGCTCCAGAAACTGGGCCTGCACCAGCGGGAGATCTTCCTGTTCAATGACCTCTTAGTGGTGAGAATCCTCCACACATTGTATACATTTTGTCTTGAATCTCACATTCCTCGACTGACCTGTTGTGCTCTGTTTGCACGATTTTCAGGTCACAAAGATTTTCCAGAAGAAGAAGAATTCAGTGACGTACAGCTTCAGACAGTCCTTCTCATTGTATGGGATGCAAGTCATGCTGTTTGAAAACCAGTGTAAGTAGTACAAAGCATGTCCCTTTCTGCAGTCCTTATTCCTGTAGCATGTTAGCTGACATTGTTTACATCAACCTCCACGGGATCTGATTTAGCACAGCAGCACAAATGGGAAGCCAGACCAATGGGCTGTGACATTGGGTGAATCTATGTGATAAACAATGTGTTTCAAATTGGTTTTGATCAGTGACCCTTGCATTAATACCTCCCTCTCTGTTTGCCACTGGCCCAGATTACCCAAATGGAATCAGACTTACATCAGCAATACCAGGTGCGGACATCAAAGTCCTCATCAACTTTAATGCGCCAAACCCCCAAGACCGCAAGAAGTTCACAGATGACCTACGAGAGTCCATCGCTGAGGTCCAGGAAATGGAGAAATACAGAATAGAGTGTGAGCAGACTTTTTCTTCGTCCCATCCCCCATCTTTCTGACTACCGGTACTTCAGGCTGTGTAAAGTAAAAACAGGGCATGGTCCTCATTACTCAGCTCCCACTTTATGAGGGAGAATGTTTACAACATGGCTACCATACAGGAGAGCCGTTTTTCTGGACATTTAAAGCCTTTCCCTTGTGACGCACAAGAACGGGATGTTGGCAGTTTTGTAGATTAATAGTAGACATTCATGTGTTTCAGAAAGGTGACTGAAAGCAGTGTAGACGTTTTAAGTTATTACCAGATAGCATTTGAATTTCGTGCCCAAACCACTGCCACTTACCTCAGTCTTTCCTTGGATGCTTTCCACAGCCGAGCTTGAGAAGCAGAAAGGCGTTGTGAGGCCCAGCATTTCACAGAGCTCCGGTCTGAAGAAGGAAGCCGGCAACGGGAACATGAACCGCGCTAGTCTGGATGACACCTACGCCATGGGGGAGGGTCTGAAGAGGAGCGCCCTCAGCAGCTCCCTGAGAGACCTCTCTGAAGCAGGTACAGCTAAACGTCTTTGACTTTCCCTGCTTGGTGTATGATGGTGGATAAAAAGTTCTCCTTCTGTCATCCACGCGTGTGTGATGATGCCAAGGGGATAAAAATAGCAAAATGTTGTTTCACTGGACCATACTTTGATTTTAGAGTTTTTCCTCCCCTGTAAATCTACTTTTTCTCACACTCATGATTGGATAGTTTGGTCTGGACAGTGTCCATTATGTTTAATGTCAGTATACTTTGTGTCAGAGAGACATTCACAGCTCCAAAAGACTGAATATAGACCTTTTTAAAGTTAAGCTGGATTCTTGTGGATTTGTCTTTTCGGTGATGAATGAAATTAACAGGCAGTTCTCACTCCTGATCGTTTGGATGAATTAATTCATATACATTTCCATTCATTTTTATTATTGCACTTTTTTCATTTTGGTTTGTTTTTATCCACAAGCCATTTTGTCATCAAAACCTTGCATCATGTTTTATTGATCCAAAATCCATGTGCCATTTCTTCTCATGTATATTTGTGAACCGAACAAAAGCGCTGACTAATATAAGTGGCGACGAGAACAACAAGGTTTAGTTTTAATCTTGGTGGTGACAGTCATTTCATCCATGATTATCAGTGCCTAACAAAGCAGGAATACATTTCATTCATTACAGATAACAGCTATGTGAAGTTATCAGGTGATTTACTTGATAACAAAATGAAATCCAGTTAGGGGTCTGCCTCAGTGTTGGTAATATGATTGGTTTGTTCTTATGATCACTACCTCAAAGGGAAATGATCAGTCAGTTAGTGAAGAAGTCTGCACAGCTGCTCTGGCCCTCCTGTCTCCTGTGTTTTTTGATGCAGGATGTGGCATGTTAGTGGGGTCATTTTTGTTAAATGTTTTTTTTTTCCTTTCCTGCCATACTTCATTTCATGTGTATTTACTGTTATTTCCATACACATCACCTATTTTCCTGTTTATGTGTGATAATTGGTCATATCATTGGCTGAGTGTGCCTAAAAATGGCAAAAAGTGCTCTGTTCACCCTCAGACCTGTATATGCCTGTACATTCCATGTGCAACAGCCACTGTATTGCTTTTGATGTGTCTCCTCCTTTCTGACTGTCACTGAGACTTAGCAAACCCTTAGCGAAATCTTCATCTTGTGGCAGACAAGTTATCAAAAAACTCAAATCTGCGCTGTTGAGAAGAAAAACACACTTTTTAGTAAAAACACACCATGGACATTTCCTTGGTCATGATTGTCATAGATTTCATTCTTGTAAATTCATGGACATGTGTTCAAATTTATCCAGTTAACAGTGCATGTTAGAATGTGTTACTGTAGGTCATAAGTACAACTTTAGTTTTCCAGTCTGTGTGAAGATGTGACTTCACCCTAAAAACTCCTCCTTCCGCTCATATTTCGACCTTACTCAGTCACAATCCACTGCACTGCCCCCTACGGGACCGGTGGGCGGCTTAAACGTCTGTAGTTGATCCAGGAGTGCTGTCGATCTCTAATCTGTGGTATTGCATGTCTCGGGCAGGCAAGCGGGGGCGTCGAAGCAGTGCAGGATCACTAGACAGCAATATGGAAGTAAGTTGGAAGCAGCTGGTATCCAAGATACTCTCTATGTGATGATGTGCACTGTGAAAACACACCATTTCTTTTTTGGTCTTACACCTCCTTTGCTTCATAGACTCAGTCCATTTGTTTGGATCATTTATTTTTTTATCCTGGGATGCCTTATAACCTGCTTGCCTCAGTTAGTGTGCATGCATGGGTTGCCTGCCTCTGATCCTGCCCCCTTTATGGAAGCCAGGGATCTCCTGTCTTGGTCATATTATATGACCGATATACACTTTATCTTCAAACAAGCATGACTGTACTAATTCCTCCTCTGATCCCTTCCCTTGTCACCCGTCTCTGTCTTTCATTCAATCACATCCAAGCAATTTTCATTTGGTTCTTCTTCTCTGTCAGGGTGGTAGCTCTTCAAGACAGTATGAAACTGTACATTTCCTGGAGCCCCTTCTCCTGTCTGGGTGTTTCTTTCATTGTACCCACAGCTTCTCTTAAATGCTTTCAGGTTCAGGGAGGTATTTTGCATTTGTAGTGAGAAACCTACTGCTGGACTTCACTCAGACCTATAAAATGTGGATTTCATTCATTCATCCATCCTTCAGTCATTCCATGTGTCCATGAGCTCATGTGTTGGTTGTCTGGAACCCTGAAAATTTCATTCTGCTTTTACAGATGTAATTTGGTTTTTCTCTAGTCTCACACGAAGCATGTGGAAAGGAAGCTTTTCAAGAAGAAGTTATACTTAATGAATAGCCTTCTAGTAGAACAGGGGGAAGGTGTTCAGGCCTGTGGTGAAGTCTGCACACAAGAGCCTAGCTCCTCCTGTCCTCTGACCTCTAGCTGGATGCTAATCTGTGGATGACGAGTTTGCCTGTCACATCCTCTGCATGTGGAAACTATGCTTTCATTGATTTTAACAAGATGCATGTGTGACTGAAGAGGTTTGGCGCACTGACTGCAGAGAAAATAAAATGTTCTCTTTTTACCCCTGTTAATGTCATTATTATTGTGTATGTTCTTGGTCTTCTTACAGATTTAGTGCTTCAAACCAGTTAGCTTTTTTGAATTTAGGCTCCCTTCATCATGGAGTGTTTGCCTTAGCTGAAATCTTATCGTTGCTGCTGCCTACCATGAAAACATTTTTTAGTTTCTCATTTGCATGCCCTATAACATTTTGCTACTTATTTATCTGAAACAATAAAAGTGTGAATTCTCCCTGCTGATATCATGCAGATGCTGTTTACTAGCTCTCGTGCAGTGGCACTTCCATAGTGTCTGACAGACCTGCTGTTACCTCTTTTCACTCTTGCAGGGGTCCATCATTAGCAGCCCTCACACGCGCCGGAGAGCCACCACGCCACGTGAGGGTGCACCCCGCGGCCATCCCTCCATGCCTAACTCAGCATCAACGTCCATCCTTGGGTCACTGTTTGGCAGCAAGCGAGGAAAACCGTCATCCCAGAGCCATTCGTCTTTTCCTGCTCCCGGCCACCCCACACTTATATCTCACAAGCCCCATCCGACCAACCTGCATCACACAGCACAGGCACAACTTCACGGTCACCATTCACAGTACTGCCAAGTCCCTCAGAACCCACCGCCTTATCACCACCACCACCATTACCACCCCCCTCCCCACACACAGTACCACCAGCACCCAGCCTATGCATCACACGCACACCAACACGCCCATTCACAGCACAGCCATTACAGCCAGCATTCCCATCACAGCTCGCACTCCCAGCATGCTCCTCATCACCACAGTCAGCAACCGGGTTCGGGACCTGGCGGACCCAAACCCAAACACAGTGGCATCAGCACCGTAGTGTGATGTTTGTAACAGAAGAGGAGGAGAGGACTTAATGAAGGAGAAAGGAATTGCTTACACCAAAGGGACTGACAGCATAACTCTATGGCCTGTCCACTGTGTTTCACTACTGCTGTGATGGGAACCAGTCACGTGCAGTCAGCATTTTCACCTCTAGGTCCAACTTATATGCAGGATGGAAATTGGACTCAAATCTTCCACTAGGGGTCTTTACTGGTCTGCCTGATTACAGGCCTGGCTCCTTCAGGGTTTTGTGTGTGTGGGGGGGAGTTCTGTACCGGAAGATGCTCTTTGTTTTCCACAAACTCGCACACACTCAGACACACACGGATGTGACGGATGAAGAGAATGTTTTTCTCACCGAGTTGATCCACTCAGCATCTTTCCCCCAACAGTCTGTTTTACCTTTACATAATGAGGATGAACGACAACCTGAGACGAGAACAAGTCTGACTGTTTTTTCTGTCACAACGATGGCAGCATTTCTTGTGCACAGCCTTTCAGAAGTCAGCTTTCAGCACTTCTTTCTTTGGTTTGCAGATCCACCACTGAATGCTCTTTGTTGTTGCCTCCCTCTAGAACTCATATGTAGTGAAAACCTAGATATAATCATTTCACACTAACTTAAATCAAAGGACAGGTTAAACAACTGAGTCGACTGTCTCAGTCATAGTAGTTCTAGTGCTGTATTTACTGTAGATGACAGCTATATGTGTTGTCTCCTAGCTCTCATAAATAAATGTGCCAATTATTAATGCATAATCTATTTAGTCAAGACTTCATGTACAGTATATTGTGCGTAAAGTAATTTGTAAGATTATACTTACAATTATTATCAGCAAAAATGAATTTTATCAGTATTATACTGACTCTGTGGTAACAGGATGTAGTTCTGAAAGGAGTGAACTCCCGCTCAGTTCCGGCCGATAATTTATTCTGAAATTTTTGCCTTTCAAATGGAGCAGAAGGAGCCTCTGGACTGCAGCTGTTGCATATGGGCCTCAAAATGCTGTGGTGTCACAGCTGAAGCTTCAGAGATTCAAACCTCAAAGTGGAGTGCTTCAGTTTACAAATCACACAACGGCTGCTTAAATTGTAAAAAGTCATGAAATCTAGCAGTGAAGAGACTTTCTGATTACACTTGGAGGCTCTGTTGACATGACACTTGAAGCCACAGAGGGGTGTTTAGCATATAATGTCTGTTGCCTTGAACATATGCAGCAGCTGCTTTCTCGACTCAAAATATCAAATCAAAATAAGACACTTCTGAAATATTCTTTTGCCTTGTTTAGTATATATTTTTTATTCACCAACGGGGCTTGGTGAGTCAATAAAAATTAGTTCTTACATAGTGAAGTATTTTTTTCATCTTTTTTCTATCATGTGCAATATCTTTGTACTGATTTTGTACATTAAGAACAAACAAGGTGTCCCGTAGATTTGTGCGTTTTCATGTTGCGTCATTATTTATTTATTTTTGTTTTGACCCCTGTCAGTCTTTCTCAGTAAATTAATGTGTGGCTGTCCTCGTGGTCTTATGAGGGGTACAGACTTGGAGTTCAGTGGAATGTCTAGTACGTGATTTTTTTTTTTGCATGTAATGTTATTGATGTGAGGCTATCCTCTGCACATTGTATAACAAAATCAGTGTTACCATAGCCAGTTTAAGTGCAATCATGTTAAAAAGGCAGACTTGTGCTGAGAGTGGAAGTCTGTCTTCATGTTGTCCAGGAAGAGATTCAGGTGAAAAAAAATCTTTTGTCATTTAAAATATATAAATACTTACACAATTGACGGTGGAAAGAGGAATGTGTGTATATATTTTAATATAGGAATATGCTTCTCTTTGGGCTGAACAGAAATATTTTGCTGGATAAGCACATATAAAAGAACACTTTCATTTTTTCAGGAAATGTAGTTGTAATATACAGCAGAAATGCAAACTGAACAAACGAACTGGGAATATGTAAAGAATAACTTTCTACATTCTACAAATAAGAGTCTATTACAGTGTGTAAATTAGTGACAGTAAACTGTTTGTCCCAATATTCAGGTTGTAAATGTATTTTAACATTCACAAAGAAAAAACATTGCCATAAGTCAGGCTTCTCCTCACACATCACTACCCATGTGAATTAACAAAGAAAGCTCAGATGACAGACATATCATATACTGGACCGTAATGATCATTTGAATGTGTCTTTCCATTGAGTTCATATTTTTGCTATAAATCTGAAACCCCGAGATGATGAAATCAAAGGAATATGTTTATTTTGGTGCGTCTTGTAGTGCGTAAAATGTCTACAGTCATAAATGTGAGAAAGTACCCCAACAATGCACTGCATGGATCTGATGCATCATGTGTCCTTTTCACTGTGAGCTGATGGGAAAAAAGAAAATCAGCCTATAAATTTTAACTTCTCCTATGGGTTTTTTGGATTCATTTGGATTTTCCTAATGTTTGATGTGTACTTGCTGTTCCATGTTAGACTGATATTTATTGAAGCTCAGCATGCATTTCATCAACAAAGCCATTGTGTAAATTCTAAACGTAAAAAAGTGTTGCACTTCCATTGCTGAGGGCTTTTCTTTGTGTAAATATGGGATTTGATTTTCAAACTGATGAACTGCTTGGAATGATTTATCTTTATGAAACTGTAAAGGGACCAAGACAGGGGTTAGATGAGCTGTACATACTGTGTATACGATCAGTCTTCTATTCTGATATGTGCGGATAAGATCATGATGAATATATGTCACCTCGTGGAAGGATATAAGAGGTGATATATGAACATATCGATTGTCTCTGCCTCCAACTGTTGTGGACTGACATTTGCTGTAGAAATGAAAAACAGACTGTTAGAAGAAAGTTCGTTGCCATTTTACATTCAGCTCTGTTTTCACACATAGAGTTCCCACCGTGCACACACATATTGTACACACAAAGAGACATAGACACATTCTGCTGCAAGCTGCTCAGTCTGGCGTGAGACACATTTAAAAAAATAAAGGGAAAAGATGAGAATGGCCTCATTTCTATGTGCATTCTGTTTGTACAGTGAGTAGTGAGTCAGTAAGACCCCAGTTATTGTAAAACTTCAACTGTGACAATGTTGAGAACGCAAAATAAACAAATATATGACTTATGGTAAACCCGTGTTTCTGCTTTTTATCATTCAGCACACGGTACTTCATTTCACAGAGTGTAATTGAAGTAAAAAATGTATGTTCAATAGTGAGGTGTTCATCCTCCTCTGTATGCTCCTACAATACTCTCAGCAGTGTTGCAGCAATACCACTAGAGGGCATGCAGGGTGTGATCAAAATAAGGGAAATCTGTGTCATTACTCCACCTATGGATGAAAATGTGCCTGTTACATGATGGGCAGGATCTGTCAGTTAAAATGTCACTTCATTTTCTGCTTGGCACCGCTTCTCTAAAGCTCTGTAAACATGACATATTTTACTGGGATGATGTATGTCGTTTTGGCTTCCCGCTAGTTCACAGTGTAGTTGCCAGAACACAGTGTCCCTCACAGGTATAGTTACATTTACACACATGCTTCCAGCTGTATGTTTCTGTAAGGTGTCCTCTACACCCTTAGCGCTGCAGTAATAAACACAGCCTTTGCCACCATTTTTAAAAGATAAACTCTTATCTCTCTTAAGCAGATGGATTTCCTGCATATCAAATGCACCGTGGCCGTTCACTCTTATTGGTGCGTTTCTCACTCTGACGCTGTTCTTTATTGGGTGTGTGATTAACGTAATAACATGTCCGTTACCAAACAGGCAGCCCTGACACCAGAAGCACTTTTGACACTTTCTTCACATTAATTGTAACATTGGACACAAACCGTTTAAGGATGCCTGGCTGCGTAAGAGTTTGTCTTCAAGTTGACTCAACTCTAAAAGGTTTGTATATATTTTTAAATAATGATCAAATGTACTGTGCATTTGACATTTGTCTTCTAGTCACGTGTGGATGCTCGTCTTGATCAGAGCATATTTTTAATTGAGTTCAAATCAAAGATGTATTCATGTTTGGCATACTTGAAATCAAGATTCTAGAGAATGAATTCTTTTGTCACTTATTAATCCTAATATGCTGGTCTCAGTATATACTGTGCTGTGAGGATCTAGTGATTTTCATTTTGCAAGCTACAAGGCAAATACTTTTTCACAGTACTGTGCACTGACTTTATACTACAATGTGTGTGTGTGTTTTTTTTTTTTAATTGTTTGTTACATATTGGTTTAATATGATCTAATGACCTTTTCTTGGTCCAGCAGAATGCTCCCCAGTTTGGGATTAGGCGTCTTCCTTCTCCTGGCCACTTTAGGTGCGTCTATTGTCAGTCCGGTCTGCTGCTCTTCAGGCCTCCCTCCTAATGGGCTGAAAGTCAACTGTAGCTCACTTAACCTCAAAAAGCTGCCCCATCTGCCCTCAGACATCACACAGCTCCACATGCAGGACAACCATCTCACCACAGTGCCTCCAGGATTCTTTGACAGACTGGTTCATCTGCAAAAGGTCTCCTTAACTGGGAATCCCTTTCACTGTGATTGTAGGATCCAATACCTGAGGAACTGGTTACTGAAAAACAGGAATATTGTTTCCAAGGAACCTACCTGTGCCAGTCCAAGCTTTGTAGCCCAGAGAGCCATCACTGAACTCAGCGATGACTTCTTCTCCGCCTGCTCACCTCCCAGTTGCACTGGTGGATCTTACAACGCCATAATGGGGATGATGCTATGCTGTATCATTCTGCTGCTTCTATGGAGCCTAAGACTTGCCAAAAAATCCACCTTTACTCTGTCCATAGATGAGCGACATACAGGTTTTGAAGCTGATTCGTTGCGTTCACTTAAGCCCAAACACAGGAAGAGGTTGAACACATTCCTGTCAGAAAACAGCAACTCTCCAACAGAAGATTTAGAAAGGCCACTGTTAAACATGGAGTTACTGCCACAAATACTGGATGTGTTACACAAGAAGCACAATATAAAGATAAAGGCAACTTAAGGGAACTCCCTGACCACTTCCATGAGACCAGACATCTATAAGACTGCATGTGGCAAACAGAAGAAATACTAACAAGCCGCATAATAGAAAATGTATCTCTACTTCTTTGACATGTTTGTAATGTTTTTGCTTTTAATAGTGGACAATATAAAATAGACAGAAAACAAGGGAAAGAAGATGTGCAACAAAGGTCAGCTGGTTTCCACCCTTCAGCACTGTGCTACTTGGCCACCCTGGATTGTTTTAATATTAAAACAGAGTCTTAAACTACAACAGTATGTGCCTGCCAAGGTGTTTCTCTTACAATGCTTCTCATTTTTACTTCAGGGAAACTATATTCATGAGGGTATAATGAATGTGTGATACATGCTAAACACTGCAAGTGACGGCATGTTTTGCTCCAGTCATTTGATTAAATCTCAATGTGCTCACTGTAAGTTCCCATGAGTTACAAATAGCTGGATTGTTGAGAAGTATTTTGCGTTCTTACTTTTGGTGAGAAATTGCCTGAGATGAGCTAGATCAATGGTTCTCAATGGGTGGTGTCGGGACCCAAAAGTGGGTGGTGGATGCATTCTTACTGGGTCGCAACTTGTTTTATTGTTCTATCTGAGATGCCTGACTTTTATTTTGGGACAGTATCTGCCCCCACTACGACACATCCATTTGACTAAAAGATGGCTGATTACAATTTGCATCACATTTTTTAGTTTTCATTCATTTTGTGTATTATATGTTGATTTCTTTTCATTTCCCGGGTTTTGTTCTTTTGTTAATTTTGTAGATTGTTCTGTTACATTTTTGTTCATTTAATTCGTATATTTATTGTCTTCTTGCTCATTTTGTTTATTTTCCCAATCATTTTGTTGTCAATTTTGGTCATTTTTAATTTTGCAGATCATTTATATTTATCATTTTCTTCTTTTTGTTGCACCTCATTATTTTGTTCACTTCTTATCATTTTGGTGTCTGCTTTGCTCATTTCTATTCATGTAATTGTAGTCTTTTTGTGGATTATGTTGCTCATTTGTCCTCATTATCTCAACTTTTGGTATGCATACTTTGTGTTGTGAATTGAAAAGCAGTGATGAGAATACGTGTACGTCATGCTCAAAATATACAGGTTTTATACATTTACTAATTTGTATAAGAAATATGTCCACTTCAATTGAATTCTGCAACAGGACAAACTGAATTGAATTGGATAAAAGTGGTTTGTGACTTGACGGCCAGTAGGTAAAATATGGGTACAGTGTGTTGAAATCTGTTTGTGGACATGGTTCTGTTGAATATGTGCTTCATCAGTGGCAAGTACAGTAGGAGACTGAAGCTTTAATAACAAAAATACATACTGCAGATGTGTCTTATTTGCTAAATTACAGTAGTCAATACCTAGGACATTGCTGATAAGATGTTTACAAATAATTCACAAATATTTTGAAGATTTTGTTCATCTAGTCCTTATATTTTCATCTGGTAAAATATTTACACAAGTGATTTGCCACAAATAGTTAAAGGTAAAGTGGTAAAATGTTTCCATTGGCATTGCATTACCTTTAAAACCTCCATTGTTACCTTAGTTTCTAAAATTTCTTATCTCATGTTACAATTAACCATTAATGTCTGACAAAGATGAATGTCCCTGACCAGGTCGATGCTCTCACAAGACAAAACTCCGACAGAACTAGGACAATATTGCACAACAAACAGCTGTCTTTACAGTACAATTATTACTCTCATGTTCATGCATAGATTCTCCAGGATAAATGGGAAAACAAATGACAAAAAATGTCAGAATAAAAAGTCATCTTAAGAATAAAGGTCAAACGTTATCTGAATGTGCTTTGTAAAAACACTTCTCGTAATAAATATAGGATGATTTCAGGATTTGTAATAATCTAAAACATTACTATCATCTAAAAAAATACTTACTAGGGTCAAATAAGGCAGTTTGTACACTTCTCATTAATGTAAAACAGGTCAAGGCTATCACAAACCAATAGAAAAGAGGTTTGACAGTTGCATGATCATTTCTTCTAAATGCTTCTTACTTTTGAAACGTTAAAATATGACCTATTTTCTCAATGCCCTGTTAGGTGGTAAAACACAATGCCCACAGTGTTCAGCTCGTGCACATTTATGCATCACCATCACTAATACAGCCTCTGTCATCACTATTTGCTCAAAATGGAGGCACAAGCTTCTCCTGCTCAAAGATGAGGTCTATAGCTTCAGCCACGTCCTTCACAATGTGGCCTGGCTCGACCAGCGCAAGGTCGAATCTGAAGTCCCGGTGCCCGTGGAACACCGTCTCTTTGATGCAGCGGTTTGCATCAGTGGGCACCTCTGCGGTGGGATTGTCTACCCCTGTGCAAACAAGGACAGACTTACAGGACGTAGCGGAAGGCAATGCGAGTTCGCTCTCCCACAGGTTGTCCGTCTCCTCCTCTTGGGAGACGGCAGTGGTGGAACCTGTGGCAGCCGCCATCTTGGCAACAGCTTTTGGGTTCTTTCTTGCGACTCTCTCCTCCAGGTAGCGATTGTATAGATTGGCACCATAGATGTCAGTCATAAGGTTATCTCTGAGAATGAAACAATACAGAGATACAGTCACAACAAAAACAAAGTTGACAATGGAACTGCCAATGGGTCAAATTTACCTGCAGTTGTTTTTCTATTGTTCATTACTCTGCTTTAATAACATTGTGGCCCCTGTTTTAATAAAATATAGCTCCTGGCCTTTGACTTTTCCAAAACTAAGTTGTTACACTCACTACCATTGTATAGTACATGTACCGTATTTTCCGCACTATAAGGCAAACCGGATTATAAGGCGCACCGTCCAAAAATGTCACATTTTTAATTTTTTTCCCATACATAAGGCGCACCGGATTATAAGGCGCACTTGCGTCATGCATCCACCAGATGGCGGTGTGCTACC
>JAQQAE010004053.1:0-19295 GCA_029823295.1 Pseudamia nigra | reverse complement strand
AAATCATCAAAAGGTCGGAGAAAGGCGGAACAGAACAGGTCGCGTCTGTTCGGAGAACGTGCGTCAGGCGCGCATACGCTGCAGCTGTGTGTTCCCCGAACAGACACGACAGACGCGGCAGCACGGCTCGTGTCCTCTCAACACCCTATAGTCGAATCTATTCAAAATACAAGCCGCTCCGATGTATTTGTCACTCCCCTTGCCAGACTATGCAAAAAAACGCGACTTTTAAAGGAATTTGGGTTACATCGCAACCGTAGGAACAGAACTCGTTCGTAACCCGAGAACTGCCTGTACTTTAAAACATGGAGGTCAGTCAAATCTAAAAAATCTGTGGTACTTTCAATGTGTCTCCAAGCGCAGTCACCAAAACTACCAAAAGGTCTGATGAATCTGGCAAATGATGACCCGCTTTCTGAGACTGGTAATTCTAATAAACTCATCCTACACAGCAGAGGTAGCTCTTGGTCTTCCTTTCCTGGGACAGTCCTTATAAGAGCCAGCTTCATCATAGCATTGAATGGTTTTGGTTCTTGACATTTTTCTACATTTCTTATTTCTTGCCATTAAATTGATTTCTATAGAAGTTGTAGTAGGGGTATTAACTCTGTATCTATCCTTCCTGTGCATGACAACTGAAAAAAACACTGACAGAAAAGGTGTGTCAAAACTTCTGACTGGCAGCGTATGTTTATCCTTATGCCTAAATGTATGCAATCTGACTCTATTAGGAAAATCATTTTAGACTGTAATTATACGCCTGCAGAGGGCAGACCATTGACTTGTTTTGACAAGGGAAACACCTGAGCTTCCTTTGTGCCATTTTCTTTGGCAGACCTTCTTTCTCTCTCTCTCTCTCTTTCTCTCTCTCTGTAATTAACATGCACATACGATAGGCGGTTAGATCCACAGAGTCGTCTGTCAGGCCGTTCTATCGACGAGGAGCAGGAAATCTCACCCATGGGACCCATCCAGCCTGCCTCCATCTCTCTCTCTCCTCCTCCTCCTCTTCTGATACCCCGCCACCCTTCATCTTGTGTACTTGTCTCCCTGCGTCCTTCCATCCCCTTCCCTCGATTGATTTTGTCCCTTATGGGGTTTTTTTTCGTCTACACCCCTTTCTCCTCCCCCATTGTGCAATTTGGCATTTTTTTTGTTTGACTTCCCCTTCCCCTTTATTTCCCCTCTCTGCCCTTCCTCCACTTTCCTCCTTCTTTTCCTTCCATCTCCACATCCATCTGTTTCTCCTGTCTTCCAGTCTATCCTGGCTAAACGTGCTGTCACTGCACAACGTCTCGTCAATCTCATTTAACCCCCTTGCACCCATGTTGCTTTGCTTTCTCGTGTGTTTGTCAGTTTGTTTATTAAAAACATATACATGCACACATCCCCTGGAACATCGTCTCGAGCTTTATCGATTCCCTCTGACTTTATCCCCACTCGCTACCCCCACACTCCAGCCCACGCAGCAGCCACCATCCCATCCTTCCTTTTTCATTCATTCCTTGTTTTCCTCCCTCCATGTCTCCATCTATATCCTATCCTCCTCACCCCTTTACCACTAATGGCTCATGTGCGACTAATTAGGAACAATCTTTTTTCATAGGTTTCTCTTTTTATTAATTTTGATGAACAGCATTTTTCCCGTCAGGCAAAGTTTCCATGTGCTTGTTGCTAATTAAACACATGGCGTGTTTTGTTGTTGTCTTATACGTTTGAGTCTAACATTATATGGTGGCACGCTGCAGAGGGGAGGGGACGGCGCCAAGTCAGACTGGTCATGTGACTACCTCAAACAAAGAACCTGCGGCCACATACACACACACAACAATTTGCTTTACTGGCTTTTTCGGTGTGGCCGCAGGTGTGTTGTTGTTTTGCTGACCAAAATCACCGCTAAAAAGGACTCCCTGAATTGAACTTGACTTTGGCGCTGTTTCATTCTTTAACTTCTGACGTGCCTGTAAAATCCACACCGAGAGACAATGGTCCAGCAAACCCTTTTTGCTCTGGATCAGTGGAACACTTTTGTTAGAGCGCCGTCAATAAATGCCTTTGTAAAGAAGCGCACGTTTAACAGTGGTGGGCGGCTCTATGCAGATTGATCGGTGAATGTTTTTATATGAATGCGGCTGTTCGGCTACGGCTGCATCTCTCTCGTTTTTATATGCATGCGCTTCTGTGTTTACACTAATCCATTTCATGATATGTGAGTTTCGACACGTGGATAGCAGTGTCTGCAATTCGACTCATTGGTGTGTGTCAGAGTCACAGCTTGAAAATGGCAGCAAACAGATTGTATGATTCAGTTGCCTCCAGCTCCATTAAAACAGCAGCAGTGACATGTTGTGTGTGCTGGTTGGGCTCATGTATGTACTTTGTCCTCCATGTTTGTGTCTTTTTGCCTTTAAGAAAGCAGACTTTCTTGTGCAGTAGAGAGATACAGCTACATGCTCACATTTGACACAAATTGGGTTGTATCATTCCCGCAGGGTTATCTAGTCTGCCTTTTGCTCTAGTTTGCAACTGGTGGAAAGCACAGTAGAACCAGGACGTTGCAAAAATGAGTTTGAAACCAAGTGACTGAAGTCAAGAATCAAGAGCAACACTACAGCGCAATTCACGGTCACTGAAATATTTTTATTAAAACACTGAAAGAAAGAAATTCTGTTCAGTGTAGGGGTTCCCAAAGTTTTTAACTCAAGACCCACAAGGGAAATGTAGGTTCTCCTTGGGACCCGAGTTGAGAAAAAAAAACCTATTTTTTACCGAAAGGAAGCCACACATAATATTTTACAGTGTACTAAAATAAGATGTATAATAATGAGATTAAATGATGTAAAAAAAACAGTGTGGACTGAAAAAAAATAATAGATAATTGGCAAGAAAATCAACAAAAATGAACCAAATAATTACAGAAATGTGTTTGAAAGTAAATGTCTGATGTAGAGAATTAAGAACAACACTGTGGCACAGTTCACTGTAATACTTCTTTTAAGCCAGAGAAAGAAATCGTTTGCCTTTTAGTCTAGTTTGGAATTCGTGGAAAGCACAGTAGAACCATGATACCACAAAAATGTGTCTGAAACCAAATGTCTGATGTTGAGAATTAAGAACACTACAATTCACTGTAATATTTTTATTAAAGCAGAGACAGACAGAAATTAAGTTTATTGTAGTGATTCCCAAACTTTTGAAATTCAAAACCCAGAACATCAACGTGGTATTTCCATGGGATCCAAACAGAGGAAACAATATCAGAATATGAACTGTTATAAGCTCTGCTTTTGTACTGAAATAAATGCATGCACATAACATTTTACAATATAAAATATAAGGTGTATAAAAGTGAAGGGTAACTTGTTCACTTAAATTAAATGGTGTGAAAAATGGTATAGACTGAACAAAAAAGAGCAAAATACCTAAGAGACTGAACAAAGCAAGACAATGAGCTAAAAAGATGAAGATAATCATCAACAAAAAGTTAACATAAATGAGCAAACAAAATCCATAAACAAATTGACAACCCAGTAAAAAGGTCACCACAGCTCATTTTGGGTCCCAGCCTTAATGCAGCAGAGGCTGGTTTAGTATGTGTCATTGTGTACTGTTCCATAATACAAAGCTAGAATAAAGAAGAAGTGCCTAAAGGTCTTGTTTGTGATTTTTTTTTTTTTTGTTTTCCTTTACAAGTAAACATGTACATTTGAACAACAGCTCTCCTCTGAATGTATGTGTACAGCTTCGGAAACATGATTTGGCCTCATGAACAACCTGTAGCTGCCCTGAAGCATCACGCTGTGCTGAAGAAACACACATCTGCACACACCCACGAGAACGATAACGACCCGCTCTCTAATGAGTATATTTGTAACACGCAGACGGCATCTGACACTGTCGTACACTGTTTTAGAAAAACACACTTTTAAGTTAACAACGGCGAGATGTCTTTATGTTCTGTATCCAGACAGTGTTTATACATCCACAGCAGGTATCCAGCTGTGAAGATGGATGAATGTGTGTGTGTCTATACTGTCAGCCCCACTGCAGAGCGCAGAGCTATTAGAGTGGCTTTGGCAGACTGGAAGACATCAGACTTTCACTGTAGTGCGCCATTAGGGTGCAGCCACCAGCCCCCTGGAGGTGTCTGGCAACCCAGAGAAGATGAGGAAGAAGCAAATGGGGAGGAAGACCAGGCCTGTGAGTCAGCTACAGGAAGCAGTATGTAGGTCAATAGGTTATACCACATGTATAGTAGGGTTCAGTGTGCAGGTTTTGTGTTGTATAAAGAGAATATGTTTATGGAGCACAGTGAAGACATTGATTTGGTTGCCTACACTTTCAGTCACAAGTTTGGACAGACCTACACCTTCAGTATTTTTTCTTTTAACTTTGTAACATGTATTCACACTGAAGACATCCAAACTGTGAGAGAACATGAATGGAATTATGTAGGAAACAAAAACGTGTTTAACAACCCAGAACATGTTTTATGTTTTTTGTTCAAAATAGCCACATTTAGATTTCTCCCATCAGATTTATCAGGTCACCTGGAACAGTTTTCAAATCACATGTATGCCTCCTTAAAACTTAATTTGTCCCATTTCTTGTCTTCCTAGGGTGTACTCACATTGCCAATCTGCACGGTGCACACCTTAAGCACAGATAGTTTTAATAATGTGATTCTAACCAAGCTTCGCTGAAGTGCACCACGCTGCCCTGGCATGATTGGAAGAGGTGGGTCACGGCGAGGCACAGTTGCTCACGCAAAAATACGAGCGTATGGGCATAATATACTTCTTCTCCTGCTTCTTCTGTATGCAGGCAGCATGAGTTAACTGAAAACTGTCATCTTGTGTAATGGAGAAATCTAGTACAAGTGACCAAAAATAACAACTACTTTGAGTTATGGCAAGAAACACTCAGTCAATCTGAAAAATCTTAAGAACTCAAGGAACTGGTTCTCATGGGGTTCATCCCAGGAAAGGAAGACCAAGAGCTGCCTTTGCTGAAGAAGATAAGTCTAGTAGCATTGACTCTGTTGCTGTCTTTACTCTGCACAACACAAATGACAGTCCAGAGCACAGAACGAAGCAAGAAAT
This sequence comes from Pseudamia nigra, assembly GCA_029823295.1. NCBI lineage: Eukaryota > Metazoa > Chordata > Actinopteri > Kurtiformes > Apogonidae > Pseudamia > Pseudamia nigra. The sequence goes on along the minus strand of JAQQAE010004053.1, from coordinate 14,193 downwards.
GGCACCAATTGATTTTTGATAAAGCACACCTGTGAACTGTTCCAGGTGACTATCTCATGAATTTGATGAGAGAATAACATGAGTGTGCAAAGTTGTCATCAATGGGGAGTGTGACTACTTTGGACAATCTGAAATATAAAACACATTCTAGGTTGTTCAGCAGTTTTTGTTTACTACATAATTCCATACATGTTCTTTCACAGTTGTCTTCAAAATTAATATGCAATGCTTAAAATGATACAAATACGGAAAAAGCAGGTTCAGTGTGTGTGCAGCAGGTTACATGTTGTATGAAAAGAATATGTTTGTGGAGCACAGTGCAGACATTGATTTGGTTGCCTACGTGCTGCTCCACTTCTGAGACTGAGGCTTAGTGGTGAAATCAGGTCACGAACAAGTGTTCCCCCCTCCTTCCATCTTCCTCTCCACTCTTCCCTCTCCTCCTCCTGTCTGCTTGTCCCCTCATTTCTTGCTTCCAATCTTCCAGCCCTCTTCCCTACCCTTTCCTCATGTAACGTTCTCTTTTCCTTTCCATCTTATATCTGGAGTACATAAGCGTCTGCCTCTGTGATTGCATTTCGTCCCTCTCTATCTTCTACTTGTTCTCTCTCTATCTGCTCTCCCTCTGTGTTTTTTCTCTCTCTTTGCTCATATCTGTGATCAGATTATGAGGCATATCATGGGATTAGCGAGTCTCATGGCATGTATTAAAGTGAGAGGGCTGTGGGTCTGATAGAATAGCTTGATGAGTATTTCATGGTAATGCTGCACCCAATCTCAAACAGCACAGAGACTAAATGATGATAAAGAGCATCAAGGCCATCAACGTTATATTCATCATGGGCTTATTGGAATGGCCAAGGGGGTGAGGCAATAAAGACAAACGATATCTCTGCAATGAGAAAGAGGAGGTAATAGAAAGAGAGAGCAAACGCACACAAGCACAAGGCCCATTTATACTCATCCATGCAGAAGTGATTCTGGGGAATCCTGAATCAGATTCTACCATCTTTTTATGAATGTGTACAGTATGTGACAGAAGTGTAGTGTCACTCAAAGCCCCTGTTTTATAGTAATTTTCAGTACAGAAAGATGGGAGAAAAGTCATAACATTCCTGCCACAGGCTCGACTCTCACAGGTTTCCTCCCTTTTCAGGTTCCAGTTATTTTGTCAGGCTTTTTTTTCCTGCACTGTCTCGCTCTCGTGTTTTGTTCCAGTTTTCTCTCATTTTTCTTTTATGTCTTATTCCGCCGCCTCCCCTTCTCCATTTGTTTCATTATTCCTCTCTCTCCCTCTTCTTCAATTTTTTTCGTCTCTATTTCTTTTTCCAACAGATGGCAGGTCTTGAGGTCATGGTGAGGTGTTTGGCGGGGTGACGGCCTACAGGGCGGAAGGTTGCGCCGCTGACATCCAGTTAGATATACCTCTCTTTGCTTTGGTTCACTCTCCTTTTCTCCTTCATGCTCACTCTGTGCCAGATGAACACACACCGTCCTGAGTCCTTGGCCTTCCCGGTGCGTCTCAGCGGCGGATACATATATGTGTCTGTGTGTGTTTGCTGACAGAATGGGGTTTTCGCAGAGAGAGACAACCCCCAGAGTGGGGCAGGGAACAGATTGGAGTCTGAGCCTTCATGTCCTGACTCATTAATCTCCTCTTTAATTCATGGCCTCACTGCCGGCTCAACACGTGCACACAAACACACACAGGTCACACACATGCAGTGAGCTCCAAGGTCCAAAAGGAGAGGAAAGAGTACATACAGTCACAGTGTCATTGGCACCAGCAAGTGTCACTGTGTGACAACTTCATGATTTAGTTTCCTCATTTCTCAGTTCCTGTCTGCTGCTTGGAAATGCAAATCCATCACACTTTTCACAACTAGTTCTCGTTTATACCACATAACAACACCTCCGTTGATTTTATTACCATCTTACCATTGAAACAGAAGTGTTAAACAACCTAGAACATACATTATATTTTAGCTTGTCCAAAGTCGACACATTTAGCTTTGATGACAGCTTTGCATTCTAATGGAATTCTCTCATCAGATTCATGAGGTAGTCACCTGGGACACTTTTCAGATCACTGTTGAGTTAATTTGTGTCATTTCTTTCCTTCTTAATGTGTTTTAGACCATCAGTTGTCTTATGCAGAGGAAGAGTGAACATAGTGTCCATAGACCCATTAGTGCTGCTACAACTACTGTACAAATCTATGTTATGGCTAAAAGCGGTCAGGTAAATCATTAGTTTCAGAAATGAAGGTGAGTAAGTCAGAATGAATGTGTCCACATGTGCAGTCATCCCAACCATCTGACACTATTTAATGTGCTGAAAGACAGACTTGAGCTTCTGAGGCTGGTACAGTAATTCTAATAAAGTTATCGACTGCAGTAGAGGTAGCTCTTTGTCTTCCTTTCCTGGGATGGTCCTCATCAGAGACAGTTTCATCACAGCAGTTGATGGTTTTGGAGACTGCACTGGTAGATGTGTTCAGTGTCTTTTCTCTTAAGTGTTTCTTCCCATAATATGTGTTTGTACAGTAGTTCTAATAGCACTCATAAGGTTATTAAGTCTGTACCCAGGCTTCCTCTGCACAAGCCAACTGATGGTCTTAAGCGCAAGAAATGGCACCAGTAACTCATCTGTGATTTGAAAACTGTTCTAGATGACTGCCTCATGAGTCTGATGAGAGACTGCCATGAGTGTGCAAAGCTGTCATCAAAGCTGCAAAGGACAATATAAACTATTAATAAAAACAATAACAATATAAAGTAGTTTGGATGTCTTCAGTGTTAATTATTAATGTACAGTGTTGAAAATATTAAGATTAAAGAAAAAACACTGAAGGCGATTGTGTGTCCAAACTTCTGACTGTAGTGTAGTTACTGATCCTTATTCTTGGCACTTTTTAAAGGATTTGGTTTTCCATACATGCCACATGGACACAGACTGACAAACTGTCAAGACAACACTTTTGCCTCCCTGCTCTTGCTTTGCACGAAAGTCAAACAGTGATAGTTTGGTTCACTGTGCCTGGAGCTGCTTCCTGTCAGCTCACATTTAAAATGTCATATTTTCTTTTTCTGGGTAGTGCATGAAAAATAAGTAGGGAGGAATAGCATGCAGTGCAAAAGAAACCACTTATTTGAGTGAACAGCAGTGTAAAATTGCCACATAAACCAAGGAACTATGAAGAACTGCTCCTACTGTATATGAAACAGGCATGTTTAAGCAAACTGATTCAAATGGATGCACTCCTCTTGCTGCATCAGCAAGTAATATGTAATATGTATTTTCTATATTTTGCTCTTGCAGCTGATACTTTTTTTTGTTCTTTTTGTCTTTTAGGACAACTTGTTGGTTTGAGTTGGATGTGATTCCTGTTTTCCTTGTTTTTCTTTGAACTGTCTCCTTCATATTATCCAATGTCTGCCCTTGTCACTTGGCTTGAGTAATCCTCAAACTCTGAGTGAGCCCTGCTCACTCATTATAATGCAGAAGCTAAAGGCCTCAGCTGTAAGATTTAAGAGGGAAGGGAATGTTCTGCCTAGCTCTATGTGCCTTTCAGTTATGTGTTCTTTGGCAGCAGGCCTGTGTCCTTTCTGGTCCTGAAAATGCCTTGACCCTTTGCGATAAGGATGAAATACAGAGAGGAAGGCCTTGAGGAAGAGCAGGAACCACAGATTAAACTCGTGCCATTGATGAGGACAGTGATAAAGAGGAACAGGCGTTTACATTGTTGGCTTCTTTTAACATATTGACGTCATGCAACCACCCATTCAAGATCCAGAATAATAGTGGTGCTAGTGGTAATAATTCGCTCTGCATATAGTCATGTGATGTTTATTAGAATAAAGGGTGTGATGTTATGCAGCATTAGTGACGCAAAATGAATGGTTTTTGTAAGCCCAAATCAGACAGAGTGGAGACAAACAGCACAGTTACAAAGAGCTGTCGTCATTAATAGAATATTATCCAACAAAATACTGGATTACACATTACCCAAAATGCACTTTAATACCATAAATATGTTGCCACTTTATGTCTGATGAATGTTTTTACATTTACATTCGGTATTGGTCAGTTATCACATTCGATATTCAGTGATCATTTTAAAATTATTGGTATCGTTTTTTTTGAGTAATAGTCAATAATCTTAATACATAATAAATAATCCCTGCCATGCCACTGTTAATGCAAACTAATAGGCCATCAACTCTGAAATGAGAAAGATTATTTATTTCTGATTGGAGTTCTTATTGTTTATAATCTCCCCAGTTCAGTCTAAAGGGAATTTTGTTAAATTGCACTTTATTTCATTTGACACTCAGTTTGAAGGCATTTAACCAAGGTTTTACCTTGTCAGGTTGCTTTAACGTTTGTCACCAATCTCAGCATTTTCACTGCAAATGTATACTGGTTCCAAATATCAGTTATTTACCCACTTAATTACTAAAAAATTGTGTCAGTATGGGTGGACCACTAGTTTGCAGCACAGATTTTCTGCTCAGATTTATTTAATTGGCCTATTGACATTGAAATTGTGAAAAGTTGCACTGAATTTCTGTGTCAGTCACTGTTTCATTGTATCTAAAAAATTCATCAGTGTCGGGGTTTATGTGTGCTTTGGAAGTTAATGTTCTATTCCTTTGGATCATGCCATGACACTGCAGCTGATGCATTCATGTACTCCTAGTCACAATGTAAGGCAGAGGTCAGAGCACAAACACGCACATTTCACTGTACCTGGAACCACATACGCACACTGAGTGTATCTGACCTCATGTTGTTTCAGTAGTCAGAACATTGTGTCACTTTCACATGGTGTTGCTCTGTAAACAGTGGTTCATCAGTCAGACAGATGCAACAGCAGCTTTATCTAATAAACAAAAACACATTATACGTCATCCTCCACGCTGTATTCTGACCCAAGTGTTGCAACTAATGGGAAGTATTGCTCACCTACGAAAATGACAGATGACTTTTGCTATAAATAAAAAGCCTGCTCCTTGCCCTTGTGACTCTTGGTGACTGGCTTCTTGTGAAATCCCTTAAAATCCTCCTGCTTTGTGTTTATATTATATTATTATGTGTTTGTTTATAATTCCATCATCTGCTTTCTCTCACTTCCAGCCACAGCCAGGTAAGATTCAGTTTTTAGCATTGAAGACAAGAGGTTCCCTTTGTCATATTTCTCTTTACTTCATTTATTGAATAGTTGTGCAAATGTGGTCTGTTCTTAGTCATCCACTCTAGACATGCATAGTCATAACACTGGTACGTGATATTCAAAATGTGCGTACCATATAGCTAGTATGTGCTTATCATGCTTAAATTCTTTCTCAAAAAATGGTTAATAATTGAAAACCTGCTTTTCAGTTGTTTATCAATGTTTTTCAACATCAGCCCCAGCCATATCTGTCTGTCAGCAGGATTACACCAAACTGCTGCCACTACTATGTGTTTTTGTGAAAAATGATGGATGGGTGGAGGATAAGGGCAGTGATGAACCCATTCAGTTTAGAGGAGGTAAAGCAGAATGGGGAACCTAATGATATTTTTAAAAAACTTTTCAGAATTTACCCCCACAGGCTCTTTGCTAGTTAAGTACTCCAGTATTTGTTTTTTTTCCACCATGCCCAGTACCCCATAGAGCATGACCTGCCACCATTCTGGTAACTTTCCACATTCCCTCCAGCACTCATTCAGCCCTGCTCTCTGGATGAGACTGGTTCAGAGCTGGTTCATCTTGATTGTTTTTGTCACGTCATTGCTATTCAGTGGGAGGGTTGTACTCATTCACAGAAGCCCTTATGTGACCAGAGGCATTTGTCAGGTTTCTACGAAAGTGGAGAACTTTCAAGTTGAGCAGAACTTTCGGGTCTTCTCACTGCTGCTAAATAGGCTTAAGTTTGCCTTTCAACTGCATCACTGGTTTATCACAACCACCATCTCGCAGTCTTACCACCAGTTTCCTGCCACTGCGTGTGGTCAGCAAAGCCTGAGCGTCACATGCTCTGAGCGTTGCTAGAAAGCGAGCGTTGTGTGCTGAAAGGAAACTGTCTAGAGCAGATGGTAGAGCATGCACACAAAGATACAGATATGTGTCGTACTACAAAAGCCTGTTCTGCTGTGCTGCCAACATGTATAGTTTGAGTTTTAAACGTTAGATCAGAAACCTGCACTATAGGTTGTGCAATGAATTACTTGTAGATGTAAAAGTTTTGTCTATAAACCTTCACAAAGTAGTAAAAAACATGCCAATAAAGCTCTACAAGCCCAGGGCAACATCTTTTAGAAATGTTTTTAACAGTTGTACAGATAATGGTTTAAAATGGAAAAGAAAACATTTATGCATTTACGATGCTATCGGTCCATTCTATCTATTTTTACCTGGAAACTTTCACTAAATAAGTTTGTGGTTACTCTTTACTTATTTTTATGACGTAAACTATGAGTCAAACTGATTGTCTTTATTATTCTCCCAAAGCCCGCATTGTCACCTTAATGATTGCACATGCATCTACTTCTGTTATTGACACATACTGTCCGTAAGTTAGTGGATTTCAATCTGTCTTAAGCCCTATTTTGCCTAAAAGGAAAAGGATTTACAGTGCTAATCGAAGTGCGCACGTGAGTGTGTAGTTTGTCATGGTCAGGGGCTTTCACCATCAGGGGATTTGAGTGTTGCAACTTGTTATGGTGCAACACCAGCGCAACAGACAAGTCAGAGCTGATGAATGGGAAGCTGCCGCTAATGATCGTTAAAATCGTCCTTTCTCCACATGTCGTATCGGGCCATTTATCAGCCACAGAGATGGACCTGCAGGACCTGACACACTCGCACACATCACACGCCCTAATCAGCTGCATCCCGTAGCCGTGGCAACCGACTGCCGAATCTCCTTTCTTGCCTCCGATCACTATTTCTCATTTTCTCGCTACGATTCTCTTACATCCAACCTTTTGCTTTTATGAGCTAATCCTTCCCTCATCTCTTCTTTTTTCCCCCTCACTGGCAAACAAAGAAAGTTAAAGACAGAAAAAGGAAAAAACACCCACAGGCACGGCCTTAAAGCGCTCTCCAGGCTGCCGCCTAGCACCTGATTTCCACTGGGAATGGAACAGAGATAGAAAAAAATAAAGGCGTGACCGTGTGAAAAGGAAGTAGAGTGAGAGCACAGTGGAAGGCAGATAAAGACGGGGTTTACCTGCCAGGTGGGATTGAGCATATCGAACTGTGCTGCCTTAGTAATGCTAATACTAGTAACGAAATAAAGAACGGGCCTCGAGTTAAAATGTACTGGTTCTTGCACTATATCAACGCGAGATGAAAAGCTGCATTTACTGTTTCCTTTTCATTAAATGTCGATGTAAAAGGTCAGTTTTTAATTGTATGTGAATCCATAGATCATAACATTTTCATTTATTTGACTCTTTAAATATAAAAGATAACAAATACAAAGAATGAAGATTGAAACATTTTGATTTAATATTGTGAAAGACAGTCAACAAAGACATCAAAAATGACCAAAAATGAACAATATAGTCAAAACAATGAACAGAAATGGTTAACATAATCAACAAATCAAGCAATAAGTAACCAACAATGAGCAAAATAATCAACAAAGCAAACAAAATTCAACAAAATAATCAAAAAATGATCACAAAATGCACACCAATGAATAAAATTATTAATGATGTGAAGAAAATAATCAAGAAAGTGAAGAAAAATGAACAAAATAAGCCACAAATTGAACAAATATTACACAGAATAGTCCCCATGATCATAAAGAAATTAACAAAATAATGAAAACCAAAATGAACAAAAATGAAGAATGATGATCAAAATAAACCACAGAATTCACATAAAATGAGTAAAGTCAACCAAAAAATCAACATGAACAAAATCCACAAAATAATCAATAAAGCCAACTAAAAAATTAACAGAATCTACAGGACAATAAGAAATGAACAAAATAACCAAGAAAATGAACCAAACTGATGACAAAGCCCCAAGCCCCACCAAAATGAGCACAATAATAAAAATAGGAAACAAAATAACTTAAAAAAATGTACAAAATAAACAAAATAATTGGCAAAAAGAAACAAAACTTAATGGGAAAATGAACAAAGCAGTCAAGAAACTGAGCACAATCAATAGGATAACAAACAGGCAGCTCAGTTTTCAATCCAGTTCCCAGACCTAAGTTTAGCACCCACAATTCGAATGTATTGAAAGCACAATTCACATCCACCTCCATGCATTAACAAAAGCAGACCACCACTGAGCCCAGCATCTCTACAGGAAAGACTCAGAAATATGACAAATGTGACCTTTGAATAACCGTAAACATTGGAAAAGCAGAGACAGCAGGGAATGTTAACAATCCATGAATCAGGTGCGCTTCAAAGTGACAAAAGGCATAGAGTGGGAAGTACGGGAAATGGCTGCCGGCGCTGTCGCTAATGAGGCAGATGATTAATACATAAATGACTAAATTATATGATGTGACTGCAGCATATTCTGTTTGAATTTGCCTGCAAGTGATTGAAATCATGGAGAAAAAAAGAGGAAATGTTTTCAATGTGTTACAGGGCCTAATTGGAGAAATGTAATCTAATATGCATGAGTATGTCTTTATCAGTTTGTAATCAAGTGAAACAATAGTCAGTGCTTTTTTTGTTATAATGAGCTGTTTGTAGAAGGAGTGGGTTGCCTTCTTAATACCCGTAAATCTCAAGATGGACAAACTACTGTAACATAGGCTTTGCAGAGGGTTGTTCATGTTTTTAGCGGCCCCTGTAGGAGAGAGTGAGGTGGGAATTACAATCTGAATCTTCACCACTAAATGTGATGTGATGCTATAAGACTATTTTTGAGCAATAGCTGTTTTTCACAGTGTTAAGGCAAGTTTGGGCAAGTTTTAGGAGTCAGCGCCGGTAAGAGAAGAATGCCACAGAGCCGTAAAGAAAGGTTGTCCATGTTTACTCTGCCACAATGGAAGAGCATACAGGGACAGCCTAAATGAATGGGAGGGAGGAGTGGCGTCTATGCTTGGGTGTGATTAAGTCACTATTTGTCATGTGCACACCTGTTACCATCATCTAAGAATAACAAACAACAGTGGGATTAGAAATGACACTATAAGATTCATTTACATCTTCGTAATTTTGTATTAAACACTTCTGATGTGACTTGCTCAGTGAGAATAGATGCATGCAAATAAAGCATACATTTACAAAACCAGTAACATGAAAAGTCAACAGTAAAGCGTCAGTAGTGTTTTAAGTAGATCTGCATATGAAGAGGAAACTGTTATGTGCCTTAACGTTCAATATTGCAATGATTTCACTTGTCAGTTAAGTAACTTCACAGTTGCCACTGAATCCAAGCAAATCAATGGACAGGCCACCTTTTATGCGAGGTTCTAATTGCAGAAACATAGCAAAACAATGGGTATAATCATCTTAAAATACACACCTTTTCTTTGTATTATTTTCAACATTAATTCACAAAGTACTCATTCGGAATAGTTTTCCAATCATGGGTGTGTGTTTTCAAAACCAAACATCAAATGCTATGAGGAACCTGGCTTTCAAGAGGACTGTCCCCAGTTTCTGAGGCTGGTAATTCTAATAAATGTATCCTCTGCAGCAGAGATGGCTCTTGGTCTTCCTTTCTTCAGACAGTCCTCATGAGAACCAGATATTATTCATTACTTTTTTGGTATCATTATGTTCTGCAGAGAGCAAAGGGATCGTACAAATACCATAGTTATCACACTGAGGAACATTGTGTATAACATTGTGATGTGACAATGGCTCATTGTTATATAACAATAGTAGAGTGAGCAGATAACACATTTACCCATTAACACAGAAGTTTTTCCAAAGTAAGGCATTTGTTCTGGTGCAACCTGATGCCGACTAGTTGAACTTCAGTAGAATTTCATACAGATTCCATGAGACATTTGGATGTAATAGGTGGTGCAACCACATCCAGCATATTAACACCCTCACTATTACATCACACGAGTCAGGATGTAATACTTATTCCCTTATTGCAATTACAGCTGCAGCTTTCCTTTTATTACCAGTGCCATTTAAATCCCATAGAGCACGATTCTACTCTGAGCTCAGTGCTGTAGTACACATATTTTTCCCGCAGCATATTTCAGCTTTGTCTTTCTGTAATGAAAATGACTGAATAGATCAATCCAGTGCCTTGATAGATTTCCACACCACTGAATGATAACATGTCTGGACGTGTCCATTTTACAGATGTCAGTCATCATCACAAGGTGCATTAGTGTCTCCTACACCAACATTCCTCTCATGGTTTCACAAGGAGGGGTAGGCTGAGGTCAGAACGGCCCTTTATTAGGCAAGACAAAAAAGGCTGCAGTGAAAGATGGACTCAGATTACATGATGAACTCTACCTACTAATTACACTACGTCATTATTTACTTTGATTCCACTTCAGTCCCTGGTGTCTGATTCTTAGAAGTGTACTTTAATGCAGTTCAGTGAACGTGGCACTTAAGAACTTCAGCCAAGTACTTATTTCAATTTGTCTGCATCTATTACACAATTTGCCCTTTTATTGCATACAGTCTGTGGCATGTTTTGTTTCACTTTGAGTCATTTGAATCCAGAGCTGAGCAACGCACAAATGTGCTCACAATAAAAATATTCGTATCAGTTGTTTTCAGAATGAATGTCAGATCATTTTCTTATTCAGGGTAAAGGCTGATTTGGTGAAGAAACTCAGCTGTTTATTGTCGATTTGAATTATTAGTAACAGACACTACCAAGAGGAAAATGACACAAGAAGGTATAAAACGTGAAAACAAAATATGACTTAAGATGGAACACACTTAACATGACATAAAAGGTACAAACAAAATGCAAAAAGACAAACTGAGCTTCAATGGCAAAGTACTGTAACTCCACATTTGGTCAAAACTTTGACTTCTGGGCAATAAGGAACAAAGTCAGGAGTAAGCTAATAAAATCATCAAAAATGATGCAAATGGTCAAGAACATGAAAAAGGACAAAGCAACAGCAAAACAAAACAGAAAACAATACTAAATAAGTAACATAATCAACCAAATTTAAAGCAAAATAAACAGAATAATCAGGGAAATGAACAAAAATAATCAATAAAAGACATAAACAGATGAAAATGACATTAAAAGATGGAAGAAGATAAAAAACAACCTAAAACATAAAAATGATGTGAAAGATGAAAAAAGACATTTAAAAAAACTGCAAAATTATGAAAATAACTTAATGCACTCATGAAAATATAAGATGTAAAAGGGTGAAGATGGCATAAAACAACCAAAAAGTTAAAAATGATAAGCCTCAAAGACAAAAATAATGTAAAAGATGTGAATAACAACATGAAAGACACAGAACGACATAAAAACATGACATATAAGATGGAAAAGATGTGTAAGACTCAGATGAAACTTATGTAAAAGACGCAGGATGCAAAAAGATGAAAACAATGTAAAAAAATTTAAAAAAATAAAATGATGTAAATAATACAAAATTACTATAATGATGTAAAAGATGAAAACAATGCAAAAGACAAAAAACATTTCTGCTGGCTTCATGACATTTAGTCATAATAATTTAGACCAAATAAAGAAATCCTGTGTTTTTGTCACTATAGAGGTCAATCATAATAAACCATCATCATTAAATATCGCAGCACTGAATTTATATTTGACAATAAAAATAATGATTGGTTTTATGGCCCCACACTTTTTTACATAAGTGACAGGGATTGTTTTGAAGATTGCTCTATCTTTTCTAAAAATGTCTTCAATGTGTTTGAAGACCTGTTTGATATCAAGGTGTGACTGAAGTCAAATATTGACTTGCACACACTGTAAAGAGCCATCACGGTTGTCAAGCAGGCTTTGATGAAGAAGGTCCGAGGGCCAAAAGATATAAGGCCACACTGTTCCTATGAGTGACAAACCTGGAATGAAGTGGGCCCAGGGTGAAATTCCAGCCACGTAGGACAGGAAACAAGGTTTCTATGTTACATTGAGTTACATATTTACCAAGTTCACAAGCTACCAGGTCACATGAAAACACACAGTCATAAAATGCACCTCTACGATGTTTGCACTCTGCGTATGTGTTCCGTAGTGTTGGTGTATTTAGTCAGAACTAAACCATGAATGAAAAGAGTTTCTGTTCATTCTTGAAAACCATTTGAACACAGGAACGAATGTAAACAAATGTGTAATATTTCATTTCTAAGTCTTGTGGATGATCACTGGCCACTTTATTAGGTACACTTTTCAGTTGGTGCTAACACAATGGCGGATCAACCAATCACTGCATTTAGGCAGGTGGACATGATCAAGACGACTTGCTGATCAGACGATGTGTCAACATGGGGATAAAAGGTGATTCTGTACCCCCTCCAGACCAAGCTTCCAACCGAGGTCCACTGTGTATATGAAAGGGTTCATCCAGGTTAGCTGACCCCACGTGGCAACCCAAGTCAAAAGGCGGGTCCAACCCGGTTTGGACCTGGATTGATTGCGGCCGGAGAGGCAGCAGCAACTGTGGGACACATTAATTGTCCTGGTTATCAAAACATATGGACATTTGGCAAGATTACTCGATCCAAGAGCTCCTTATCGTATGTGGAGAGGAGGACATTACCAGTCAAATGACAGGAACTGTGAGGGACAACATTGTGTATGACAACATAACAAAGCTGATGATCTAGAGAGGCATCCGCTGGTCCCAAAAACACATTACCAATACATATGTATATTGAAGGTACTGAAAAAAACAGTACATGAAGATCCACGACTGTAACAAACACAGGAGTGGCGTTGGTGAATGGACAAGCCATACTACAAGCTATGAAACAGAATTTTTGGACACACAGGGTTCACCAGTCCTGTGCAGCTCTCCCCCAGGTCCACCGAGACAAAACGCCATGGCCTAACTCCTTTTGGCTGCTCCCCTCAGGGGTCGCCACAGCGAAATACCAATGATTTGCACGTTTGATCTGGCATAGTTTTATGTCGGATGCCCTTCCTGACACAACCCTCACAATGAGGGACAATTTAAAAAAAATTTGCCATCACATATTTGGTTGAATAATTAATGTTGTTGTTTAATGTTTTGAAATTATTCTTTTGTTGTTTTTTCAATAAGCTTTAATTATGAATTTTCTTTCATATTTACTAATGTCCTATCCATTAGTGTGTCACTAATGTCCTATCACGAGTGCACCATCACTAACATAACGTGTTGTTTCCTGTTCCTGAAGATGACGCGTTGTATGCATGCACCCGGCTTTATCCCAGGTCCTGTCTGAACCGCCACAACCCGGGTTGACTGGGTTGGGATTAATTTACAAAAGCAGGGTTGCCCCAGTTGTTGATCTGAAAGGGGTATCAGTGGCTTTGAACAAGGTATGCTTGTTGGTGCCAGACAGGCTGGTCTGAGTATTCTACATACTGCTGATCTACAGTTGGCTGTTCTCAGGGTGCAAATGCCTTGTTGCCAGGGGAAAAAGGAGAATGGTCAGACTTTATGAGATTATATAAGGGCAACAGTAACTTAAATAACCACTTGTTATAGCCAAGGTAATTGACAATACTATCTCTAAATGCCCACCAAACCTTCAAGCAGATGGGCTACAGCAGCAGAAGACCACACCAGGTGCCACTCCTGCCAGTAGAACAGGAAACTCAGAAAATAGAAGATGGGAAAAATTTTGCCTGGTCTGATGAGTCTCAGATTCTGCTGCAACATTCAGATGCTAGGATAGCTCCTTTGGGATGTGTTTGAATGTTTAACGATCACAGATTTGTGCAGTCACTTGTTTTTTTTTTTTTTTATTAGGATATTCCCTTTATAAATCCATAAGGTGTGAGGTCAGAAGCTTCCAGAAAAAGAAAGAGAGAGAATCCTACTTTGTACAACAAAACTGTTACAATCAGTAGATCAGTATACCGTAATATTCACACTATAAGCCGCTGCTTTTGTCACACATTTTCGACCCCGCGGCTTATACAATGATGCGGCCTATTTATAGATTTTTCTAACGGCCGCCAGGCCCGGTAGCATGTCCTTGTAGCCCTGGAACATGTTGTGCAGTTCGTGGCTGTACGCATAATCAAACGAAGCTCAACATGGT
>JAQQAE010004052.1:0-19296 GCA_029823295.1 Pseudamia nigra | reverse complement strand
TGGAGGTGTTTACAGTTATGGACGTGTGCAGTGTCCACGGACACACTACGAAGTCACAAGCCAAGCCCCACAGGCAGGCTCGTCCTGGCTCCTGGTCTTAATTCTGGTCATTTTTAGTTGAACTTTTTTTGCTTCATTTTTTTGTTATTTTTTGAACATTTTTGGTCATTCTGCCATTTATATGTGTTGATATTTTCATTTTTGTTCCCTTTTTGTTTCATTTTGATCCTATTTTGTTTATGTTTTGTATGTGAACTGAAGTTATCATTGGACATCAGGAACATGTCCAACATTCACTTCAGAAAGGATTTGCAGCATCACTTGTAAAAGTATCATGCAAAAAACATACTGTAAGAGTTTAGACCTGAGAAGAAGGATTGTTGATGATACAGTTACCAAAGTGTTTCTAAACAGCTAAAACTGGAGTGAGAAGCAGGGGTGTCAGATTGTCAGGGGGATTAATAATTTTGACCTAAACTGTATGTCCACAGCATATACTGTAATTCATGTCAAGGGCTAAAATGCAGTTGCAGATACTAAATGTACTTATTAACCTTACATTGAAATGAAGTGTATGTACAGATTTTTCCCATCACTAGAATTCACAGCTACAGCCACATTTGTATTTGTGTGAAAAGAGGCACTTGTTTCTGCCCAGACTGAGAGGATGTGATGAAATGTTGTGTTCTGTCGTCTCACCATTAACAGTCCCTTGTAGGCATAGACGATGCCCAACCAAATGGTCATGTGGGTGTTCTCACAGTGCTCCAAGAAGGGACGGATGGCGATATCTCGGCCGTGGGGGTCTGCCTGTCGACATAAACGCACACAGGAAGAGGACAAATCAGTCAAAACAGCAACATAGTTTCCCGTGTTGAGAGTTGTGTAAAGTCCAAACATTCATGACATCTTCGAAGGAAGTATAAAGTACATTTCTGAACATCACATTATGTTCATGTAATGTGCAGGTTTCTTTTTTTTTTTCATTTTTGCCTTGTTGCATCTTTTACATCATCTTCATCAAACTGAAATAACAAGCCTGGTTTGAAAGGAGTAAAAAAAAAAGAAATCACTGATCTTTATCTTCAAATGCAAAAAAAGAGAGAGAAAGATGAATATTCCAGTAGAGTATACCTGCTGGAAAACTTCTGTGTGTACTTTGTTACTGTGATATGGATATGAGGCATGCAGTTTTGTCAAGAAGAACAGTAAAGAGATGACTATAGTAGATTTTCTTAATACAGTTGTTTGTTTTAAAAGTGACTGTGTGCTTTTCTCCTTCAAGTGAGAATTTTGACACTCACAGTATGTGTCCTTTAAGATTTTATTTTTGTTTATTTCATATTCACTGAAAACATTCACATATGAACAGCGTCAGTGTAGTCAAACCTAATTGTTCTCTATCAGCTTCTCCAAAGTCAAAGTTAAAGTAATCCTTGCGTAGGACATTAATGGGTGTGACTAGTGATGCTTCTTTATTAATGTGATTTACACCTCCTCTTTTTTTTCCTAGTGTCTGTGTTTCCGTCACACTATCTCTCCATCCTACTCTGATTTCTTTGCAGTGCTGGCTTTCTTTTCATTTGTACCTGTCTGTCACTTCATCTGCAGTTGCTGGTGACAGGTGAGTTATTGGGCAAATTAGCACCTGAGGTGGATATTAATACACTAAAACACATCACCTCTTCCACCTCATTCGCTCCCTCAATCACTATGCATCAGGCAGAGCTTTAAAAAGCCTTTAATAAGAGCATTAGTTTGGCCTGCATGGATTCATCTGAGGCCACACCAATATATCAAATGTGAGACACCTGGGGCAAGGCTGGGCATAATGCCATGCTGCTCTCTCTCTTTCTCTCTTTCTCCCACACATGCACTGTATATGTCTCTCTTCAGGCTTATTTACAGTACCACATACCTATGTACAGTAGTACTGTATGAGCAGAGAGGCAGCACACTTCATATATACAATACACTTCATAAGCTCATTTCTTTAGGGCAGAAAGTGAGATGAGATGAGATGAGATGAAGAGAGGAGAGACTCTGATATGAGCTTTGTTTTTGTCCCAACGTATACACTACAGAGTTGATGGTCTGCTTTGTTTTCTGGGCCTTCTCTCTGCCATTGATAAATATACACCCACTCACCCTCCTTCCTCTCGGTGCTGTAACATTGCTTCCACTAGTCATTTTGACCCCCATATTCTCCATTCAGCTCACATTAATGGAAATTGCAGCAATTCATGCTTTTCTGTGTGACCTTGATGGATGATCGTAGTAGTTCTCTATAGGATGATCACTTAAAATGGGAAATTGCTACTTAAAGAGCTACACTCATTCATCCAGTAGAAATTGATGCGTACTATATAATTTCTGAATATCCTGTGAATTACAGTAGTTTTCTGTCCTTAATTCCCTGAGCATATTTTCCTTCCATATCTGCCTTAAATATTCAGCCTTTACACATCATCTGCCTCTTTACTTGCACTTTTTCCAGATGCAATTCCACAATGGATTATGTATGCAAGTATATAGCACACGCCATTTGTGAAAAGGCACAGCGACGTGGTGTAGCACAGGACTCTAATATAAAGTCAGCCTTTCCAACATTTGCAGGAGAAGCTTTTCAAAAGCACGTCTTAAAACAGAAACACGTTAATGGATGAAGACTGCTACGGTGTCAATGAGTTCACACACTTTGACAAAGCACTCCGGTAACCCCTTGTGAGGGTTCTCACGGCAAACCATGAGGCTCATGTCACTCATATCTGTGAAATATTCTGAGACTTGACAAAAGGCTTCTTGTTAACTTTAGGTGGATGACTAGTGGAAGAGGGTTTCTGCCTTATATGTGATCAAGAAGCTGGAAAAACACCGAAAAGTGGGGCAGATGATGACGCACAGCTGGGCTATTTTTGACAAGAAACCACAATTAGTTGGCAGAGTGCAGAGACAGGATTTGGAAACTCAAACATTACATTTTTTTATTGGTAACATTCTCAGGCAAAAACACATTTCTCGGACTAATTAATGTATTACTATTTTTAGACTTTTACAAACAGTATATTCAGTGGGCGAGATAAAGGGCTTTCACTCTTTTCCGTAGACTGACTGAGCAGACACCGTCTTTGCCAGCTGTTGAGATGACCATCTAACCAGCCACTCCCGTAGACATCTAACTGTGTTGGGATCTGGTGACTAAAGAGTTCAGGAATGATTTGCACACTCTTGCCATTCTCTCATCAGGCGTGCCTTGTTAATAATTCATTTGCTCCATTTCTAATGTGTTTAAATGAGCTAAACATGGCTTCTTTGAACAACCTGAAATATAAAACATGGTCTACGTTGTTTAACGCTTTTTTGTTTACAACAACTCCAATTCCGGTGCAGTTGGGACATCGTGTAAAGCATAAATAAAGGCAGAAACGATGCAATAATTTGCAAAGCTATTAAAACCCATGTTTTATTTCCCAATAGAACATAAACAACATATCAGATATTGTTTTACCATTTCATGAAAAATTTTAGTTAATTTATAATTTGATGGCAGCAACCCACTGGGAATAAAATACCGCTATAGATTTACATTTTACATAATGTTCCAACTGCACTGGAATTGGGGTTGTACAGTACTTAATTCTGTGTGTTCTTTCACAGTTGGGATGTCTTCAGTATTGATGGACAATGTTAAGGAAAAAACATTGAAGGAAATGGTGTGTCCAAACTTTTGACTGGTAGTATATCCCCCATAGGATGCACCTTCAACACAGTGCAATCTTGTGAAGTAATGGTAGTGCACTATTTAGTGCACAACATATCATCTACAATCTTCTTCTTCTTCTTCTCCAATGATTCGCATGTTGATGCAAAACAATTATTATTGTTATTATTATGTAACCTGTTTTTACAAGGTTCCATAGTTTGCCATGTTCATCATATGTTTAGTTTGCCATCTGTTAATCTGCAATCAGGTCAGAGCTCGTCAGTCTTTTCAACTTCCAGCCTTACTGAATCATCTGCAGTTTCGCCATTTATGTATATTTGTATTTTTGGCTCGGCAACCTCTTGTTCTAACAACAATGCTCCAAATGTCACACTTCTTGCAAATCATTTGTTCATTCAACATTCAGAGAGACACATTCTGCATCAGTGCTCTTTGCATAGTCCCAGCTCCAAGCAAACTTATGTCGCTAACAACAAAATGATAAGACAAAATGAGATATAATGCTTATTAGGCTCGGGTCTATCTCAGCGGAGCAGACAGGAGCTCTCGTCTTTTGGAGGGAAGCTGTCTGAGGAGTTGCCAGGCAACAGGGCTGTAGGCGGCAGGCGGCCCCAAAGCAGCGGTGAACGCAGTAAAAGTGCCGCTTCACTGTCATTTTTCACAGCATTAGCCCTCTAACGGGATCACTCTGGGAGGGCTGGAGCAGCCACTGTACTGCCAGATTGTCTGTGGAGAGATAAGGATAGGCAAGGCAATGAACAGAGTGATGCAAAGAAAAAGAGAAAATGTGGGGTGTAAAGAAGGATGGATGACAATATGGAAGTTGAAATGAATGGAATAATAAAGGAAAAGCGGGATGGATGAATGAAAAATAGAACTGATGACATAGTTGAGAAAAAGTGTCTTTCCTGCTTCTTTAAAAAACATTTATACAGGACTGAAGGAACTTAGAGACTAATAGAACCCTGGAGAATGGGAAAGTAGAGGTGACAAAGATGTAGGTAAAAAAAATTGAACATTTTGTGGTGCATTCTCCAGACACAGCAGGAGTGTTGTTAATTATTTATTATTACTGAAGAAGGTTTCTAATTGAGTGAAATGACCCAAAAGGATCTAAATGACATCCATGATTAGAGATTGTTTTAGGGTTTCTTCATGTTTCAGTACACTGATGCATGAAAATCGTATCCTGAATCGTATCTTGACACGTCTTTCATTAACAAACACACAACATCTTATCACAATCACAAACTATTATTTTTCTTTTAGTATTTTATGTCTGTAATGCAGTCAGTGAATGTATGCTTGATTTGTCAGAACCATCAGTGCTAACAGCTGGCTGCAGCGTCACACGCCAACTGGACTTCAAACTGCAAATGAGGCTGTGCACATCTACACATGTGGCAAGTAGCTAATTTTATTAGCACCAGACCAGTCAGGAGGATCTGAGGATAATTAATGTTGTACATATTTTCTGCAGCTGTAGCACTCAGAAGTCAGGTTTTTACAGTGAGTTGCATCCTGATCAGGGCATTTTAAATGTGAAGTAGCTGAGAGTTTAAGATAAGACCAGTCCCACCTGGTCCACTGACCTGATGACTTGAGACATTTATGAAAAAAATCGTCTCTCGCGATTAGCAGTTGTGGGCAGTGTAAACCGAAACTGTGCTCAAGTAAAAGTACTGTTTCTCTAAAATGTTACTGACTCAAATAGAAACAGAATTACTCATAATCTAAAAAAAACAAAAAAATCTGGAAAAATTGGGGTGGTCTAAAACTCTTGACCAGTGATTTGATGTGATTTTTTTTTTTAATCTCACTTGTACTGATTTAAAATCCACACAAACCTATGATACAGCTGGCTGATAAGAGGCCACAGTGTAAGAATATGTGACATGACAGTGTCACAGTGTTACTTGGACCAAACAGTGACAACTCGGAATCCATCCATAATTATCTTTATCTATAGGATTCTTTGTACAGCCATTGATTTTGTTAGAAAGTACTTAATACTATGCTTAATACTGTAACTTTACAATCACAGATGGGGGTGTTGTCTCTGGATAAGGATTTCACTCTGGCTTCATGCCTCTGGCCTGACGGAGAACAGAGATAGACCAGCAATCGAGGGCGGACATGAGGAACTCACTCACTGTCACCTGCAGCTACTTCACACAGAGGGGTGGGGTATTCGGAGGATATGTCATCTCAGGTGCACCGGTAACTGTGTGGCTGTAATAGTGTCCAAGAAAATCTACTGTATATGTATTTGGAGTATACTGCACATTTACTTATGTTTACAAATCAGAAGTGAGTAATAACCAGAGGCGGGTGGGACATTTACTCCTTTTCATGTACTTAAGTAAGTTTTTCAGATAAATGTACTTCTGAGAGTTGTTGTTTTTTTTTTTTTTTTTTTTTAAAAACACCTTTTACTGACGAGAAAATGTACTTGTAGTCAAGTTGCACTTTAATGAATAGGACATTGAGATGTAAAAAAAATTAACAAAATTATCAGTTAAATAAATAAAACACCAAAAGAAAATGTGACTAATGTAAGTAATAAATTTGCAAAAATGTATGAAGAAAAATAAGAAACAAATGAACAAAAAAATTAAGGAAATAATCAAGAAAATTACTGAAAGTGAAGAAAATAGTTATGTATATTATATAATTAACATACTAGTCAAAAATAAACAAAACGTGCAAAAAAAAACAATTTAATCAAGAAATTGAAAAAAAAATCACTTAAATAAGCAACTAAAGGAGCAAAAAAATTTACCAAAATAATTAAGTAAGTGAACAAAAATGAACAAAATAAGCTACAACTCTGGTAATACAATGTATAAAATCATTTAGTAGATTAAAATGTGAACAGAATAACCAATAAAGATGAATAAAATCAACAAACCAAGCAACAATATGAGCAAAAATAATCAAGAAACTAAACAAAAACTACAAAAGTATTTGTTTTAACACAGTATATTATATTGTAATAAATTCAAATACTTACATTTATGAGTCCTTCTCCTTGAGTCATTCTTATTATAAAGTAGCAATACATTAATTGAGTACTGTTTCTGTTCACTCAACACACTTCTGGTAATGACAGAAGGACTACATCATTCATACTAACAATTAAAGGAGCTATGAGTACGGTAAGAAAAAAGGACCATAGAAGAAGTGATGGATTAATGTTTGTGGTAGCCATTAATGCCAGTGCTGTAGATTGGAAAAACACAGAAGATAACTGTGCTGACAAATGGCAGTGCCACAGGAAAGCCCTAGAGAATGAAGTGCAGAAAATGGGAATCCTAAAAAAATAGCAAAAAATATATGTATTTTTTCCCTCAAGGCAAACAATTAAAAATGTATCATAGAAACATTGCATAAAATCACTGTGTTGTGATTACTCCAGGGTGTTTTCCTGTACCGTAATAATGACAAATTCTGTTTCTCTGGTTGATGATTGGTGGTGTCTGAGTGTTAGTGGGTGGCATCGTGCTCCGCCGATGCCCAGGGTATCAGCGATGCCAACCATTTGCCTGGGCACCGAGACAGGGAAAACACACAGTGGCAGTGCTGGCTGATAGAGATGTCACACAAACACACTATCCTCCACGGGAAACAGCTGTTTTAATACATGCAAATGAAAAATGGTTGTGTGCCACTTGGAGGTAATTATCGCTTTCAGTAATAACTGCTGAAATTACAGTTGTCACAAATACGATATTGTGGCAAATGCTTGATGGTGGTTTCAGAAGACAAAAAGGTCAATATACTGTACCTGTATAGTATGTTAGTATGTCAGCTTATATAAATGTTATATATATATTACATTTTGAAGCCAAAAACAGGATGTAACCATATTTGAACTAATAGTGGAGCCACCGAAGTGTGGGGTCATATGGATAAGTTAATGCTATCCTCTAGCTTACGTCATCAAGCATTGTCTAACAAAATCATACAACGATGTTGTTAGGATAAACACTGAACCACAACAATAGCCTGGTTTAGGGAAACAAATAGCTTATTTAGAAATGTGAACTAAAGAGCGAATGAATGGACGAATGAAAAGCCAGGATGAAACAGGGGGGAGGAAAACGCAAGAGGAGCAGAGAGGGGCAAACGAATGGAATGATCAGAAGACATCCTGGCATAAAAGTAATTTATAGGAAATCATCTGAAAGCAGCCAGAGTTCTTTTTTACAAATTCTGAAGAGCAATAATGGCCTTCAGACAAGTAGATAAGAGTAGTGCATCATGGGTGATTAGGTGCATTGGTCGGACAGTGAGGTTTGATGCCAGTGACGCAGATTACAATGCCTCACCATGACGTACCATCAGCAGCCACAGCCCAGATGCCAACGTTTAGTTCATTTCAAAGTGTTACAATAGTTGCTGTAATTACTGTCGCCAAAGCAACTGAAGTGACTCAAATACTTCAAACTCCTTTAGTTGAACTGATTGTACATACCGTTGCCAGGTAGCGCTGTAATTGGAGTTCATATGTATCTCGAAGAATGAAGTGAAGAGGAAATGACTCACTCTTTGTGTGAATGTCAGTTGTGATCAGGCAAACATGCGTCACTCGGCAACGCAACCTAATGTCACCTGTTTCTCAGCGACTGCAGAAATAGACTGATATAAAAAACAAAACAGACCCCCCCCCCACCCGTGGTGATGAAGTCTGTGTTTTAATAATAGCAGCACACCTGAATCTGTCACTTAATTAATGAGGCTCGTACTGTAATGTGAACCTATCAGATGATGTTCAGTCACTGCACCTGAACTGATAGCAAAAGATTATAGTAAATGACATGAGCAGGGAAGGATCACACTGTTACCCTGGAAAAAAGCTAAAATGACAATGCTCACTATTCACCCAGCGTTTGAATTTACACTTGAGTTAATTCATAAAATTATATGAATTTCAAATATGTGCAGTCTTCATAATAAACACTGTACTATAATGTACTGTGCCTACTATGAACAAATGGGGCCATTTGTTAAAAAAGTGACAAGTAATATAACAGAGTACATTTAATGCTATATAACATAAATTCAAATGTATTTTAAATAATGACTATTTTAATTAAGACTTACTAAAATATGATACAAATCTTAGATGCACTGAAATCATTCATTTTTTAATAAATATAAATATAGTTAGAATCAGAAAGTCCTTATTGTCATTGCATATGATAATGCAACAAAGTTAGTGACACCTCATTTGTATGTACAGCAAGAAAACACAAGCAGTGAAACACACAGTGTAACACAGAAAGTTAAGAAACTGTTATGATGTTAAAATGTAACACTGGAGTTGAAAAAAAAATGATGCTGGCGTATGTATGTATACAGTTCTGGGGAAAAATTGAACATATGCTCAGATTTTACTATTTATAGGTATGCATTTGAATAAAATGAACATTTTCTTTTATTCTGCAAACTACTGACAACATTCAAATAAATTCAAATAAAAATATTGTCATTTAGAGTATTTCTTCACAGAACATGACAAATGGTCAAAATACAAGTTCCTATTCATTTTTTAAACAACACAAAATTAATGATTTAATTTAGGAAGAGTTCAGAAATCAATATTTGGTGGAATAACCCTGATTGACTCACTTTTTCTCTTTAGGTCAGATTTGGTTCAGGTGATCACTAAACAGCACCTCGTTAAGTGAAGTGAGGTGTGGCTTGTGTTGGAATTCAATAGACACTGGAATGGAATGGATGATTTCAGAAAAACACTGCACCGGTCTCTTAAATTTTTCCATAACTGTACACAGTATATATAACTAGTTGATGTTCGTACAAGGTGCTCAGGCATCAAAGTGCAATTCAGTAATATTACGTGTTAATTTATTACCAAATTTATATACAACATTCAAAGGCCTTGACACTTTGTGGATGCGCTGGCCTTAATTTTTTAAGTAATGATGGACTGTCTTTTCTCTTGACCTGCCATGATATGCATTTTTGCAGTATTTGTATCAGTGCTAATAGGACTATTGACTCTGTACCCACCTTCCAAGACAACATATTGAAAGAAATCACACAAATCAACTCTTCGCAAGGCACATCTGTGATACAAAAACCATACCAGGTGGTTTTTGTTGACTACAAAATTCCATGTGTTCACAGTTTGGATGCCTTCAGTATTCATGCACAGAAAACAATAAAAATAAGGAAAAAAACATTAAAGGAGAATGTGTGTCCAAACTTTTGATTGGTAATGGAGGTGTTAACCAGTTGAGGCTAATTGGCTGATTTCATTTTTCATTTTAGATGTTATAATAAGACATAAAATAACAGTTTAAACATTGATATGCAGATGAATATACAACATTTGCCTCTAAATATAGCATCCTCTAGGTTTAGATTGCTAATGTGCTGCCTCTATGTTGTATATTTATTACGGCATTTTTTTAAGGGTGTAAAGTGTTGCTTCAAGGTGTCTGGCTCAGCCGCTAACAGGTCATTAACTATCCAAATGCATACAGCAGTGGCACAACTTTGATGTAGATGAGGGAACAAAACAAAGAAAAGGAATAAGAGGAAGTCGATAATGAAGCTGCAAATGAGGGAGATGTAAGAAAAGAAGACAAGGAGTAGATTGGGGGAGGCATGTGGGTTTTTCTGCCGCTGGTTCAGGATGACCTACATGCAGAGGGGCGATGGTGGCAGGGCAGGAGGATGCCGCTGGCACTCGAAGCCACGTGGGTCTCTGCCATCCCACTTCACAATGTGTGTGAACATCATCTAACTGTGTGTGTGTGAGAGAGAGACAGCGATTCTGTGTCTTTTACTGTGGTGTCCTAGTCGGACTGGATGGGTGACCAGGATATTTCACTTCAGTGCATATTCACAGATACTGTAATATCCTGGCTCCTCCTGAGGTGAGGAGGTCGAAACGAAACTAAACAAAGAGAAGAAAAAAAAAGTCTAGATGCTTTCACAGCTCTGCCACTTGTACAAATCACTCAATCTTTAAAGGACGCATATAGTGCATTTTAGGCATAAAATTTAATGTTTGTGGACCCAAAAAATGATATAAATGTAGTCTTAACCATCAAAATCCCCTCTCCCTGTTTTGCTGCTGTTTTCTTTTACCATCTCTCAACCTTGGCAGAAAAAATAATCCCGTGTTGGTGCCTCCCTGCCTCTCATTCTGATTGGTTGCTTTTCTAAGTGATAGCACAGGCAGGCCAATCAGAGTTTAAGGGGTGTGGCTTATACAAATGCGACAAGACACTGGTAGGGACTGGTGTGAAGTGAACCATGCTGAGAGCTGACCTGAGTCCAAGTGGGCGGGGCCCAGGCCTCAAGTTGAGGTGATTGACAGAAGATGTGACATAACATCTGAGGGAGAAGACAAACTGCAGGTTTTCAGTTAGATTCAGCTGAATGGAAGCTCTGTGCACTATTTGTCCCTGAACTGACTGTTTTGATACTGCAACCTTATTTTAAGGCCCGGAAACATTTTTAATCATGTTAAAAAGCAGAAGCATGACGTTTCACAACATGCGTCCTTTAATTATACTTTGCCTGTAGAATTCACATCTCACCATAAAGTATTCATCCTCCTCTCCTTTTCCCTAATGATGAAAAAATGATCTTTTTACTTCAGTGTGTCTGCATTTAAATGTTTCTGCTCTCTCACATGCTTGAGTATTCACCCCCCACTCTTTCTTCCTTTTTCCATACCAGCCTGTAATCCCATTTGAGGACTAATCCTACTGATACAACAATGGCCCAGTGACCCTCTTACCACCACTGGGCCAAACTGGCAATGGCCTGATGAAAATGTTGCTTTTAACTGTTATTCATTTATCTGCAAAAAACTGGGACAATAATGTTTTGACAAACACATGGGTGTCACACTGGCGATACCCTGTCAGTGCCCAAAGAGCACTAGTGTTTGTGCATTATGAAAACAGGAAAAATGGTGTTTGTGCTGCTCACACTGAGGCAAATTAGCAGCTGGTGAGGGGACGGTTTTCTTTTGAATTCAATGCTAATTGCACAGTGCACAGCAGCTGACCCTTCGTGTTTCATTTTCTGCTTTCATTGCTCAGCATTGTTTTTTCTGACTGGATCATTAAATCATTGTTGATGGTGTCAGCATATAAGTTTTATCAGCTAATCACAATTTTGTGCCTTTGTGAGAATCATTACACTGTGAAATAAAACAAAAAATGTGCTGTAATCCCATCTGAAAGATAAAATGTCACTGTGCGGTATCGTGCTTTAATTACTGTGCTGTCTGCAGAACTGCTGACCCCACAAGCAGGAAAGTGTCCCTGAGTAATTCTCGGATAAGTTTTAGGAGTGATGTAATTTTTCTTTAGCTTGCTAATGTAAGGCAGACATAATGTTGAAAGGATTCAGCACCATGAAAAATCTAATAAGAACTTCAGTCACAATAAAAAGAAAAAAATAGTGAATTTTATGATATGCTGTCTAATGGGAATCATTCATCTTTCGCAAATCTGCTAAAAAGTTGGGAAAAAGATCTTGGTGTGTAGACAGATGAAAACACCTGGCTAGACATTTCCTTCTACAAGTAATACGATTAAAAAAGCAAACTTTAAAGGTATTCATAAACTCTATCTTACACTAATAAAAATGCATAAAATCGCCCAAAATAAGTCACCACTTGGCTGTAGGAGCTATGTAGTCAGGGGCAATTTGTCCCTGGTAGGGTCTCCCAAGGCAAACTGGTCCTATGTGACAGGTCAGACTAAGAGCCATTCAGAAGACCTTTATGACCAGGCCTTCTTGTGAGCCCACCACCTGCAGGAAGGGTTGTAAGGGTCCCATACTGTGTGGTTTGGGTGGCAGCTGAAGGCAGGGGCCTGGGTGGTCCGATCCCCGTTTGCCAAAACTAGCTCCAATGTGTTCTGGGACTCCAGTGCTCCAGTGTGTTCTGTGGCAGACCCAGAACACACTAGAGGGACTGTGTTCTTTCTGCTGACCGGGGAAAGTTTGGGGACCCCCCAGAGGAGCTGGAAGAGGTGGTTGGGGAGAGGGCTGTCTGGGCTTCTCTGCTTAGGCTGCTGCCTCCACAACCCTGACCAGGATAAGGAAGATGAAGGATGGATGGTATACTTAACTTATGGAAAAATTAATCATCCCCTAAATAAAAATTTCATCCTTTTGAAAAATTGACATGTGAAAAATATGGTCACAAAGACATTTTTGTTTAATTGTGGAAGCCTTTACTTTCTTGTCTTATTGAACTATGAAAACTTTGATTTGTTTTGTACTAATGTGTTTATTATTTGAAATGTTAATTAATTCTGAATTAACTTCAGATGTCTTTTTGCTGTTTTGTTTAATGTTGTCCTTTGCTAGTGTTTATTACTTTTGTATTTGCATTGTGCACTTGGGATAATATGTATGTATATATAACTAATATATGCTTATACACATGAATAATTAAAAGAAGGTAAAAAAAAGAAAAGACTGCATGAGTATGATCACGTCGTTTTACATTTGAATTACACTTGTATGTAGTGTGAGCAGTGGATGCAATACAAGAGCAATTCATCAAGCATTTGATGAAATGAGAAGGGGGTGAAGCAGGAAAAACAAAAGGATTTTCTGCAGGGCAACTTTTCCAGAGAGGTAAAAGGTGGTAAAAAAAAACAAAAAAAAAAAACATTTTCTGTTGTGGTGAGCTGCTTGTACCACAACTTCAAAAGAAGACACTTCAAAGTATGGCGTAGGAGATGCTTCTCCCTCCACATATGCAAAAACACAGGAAAGAGCATGTAAACAAATAACAAAAAGCTCAAACACACATTCATTTAATGAAGCCACACAAAGGCTGACACAAGCACTAAGACAGAACTACACAGATAAGCACTAACAAACAGACTTATTCACTCATTTATGCATTCTCCCAAAATTACAGCATAATGGCACAGACACAAACACACAAAACTGCATTGTTATGAAATATGTGCACAGTGAGATCAGCACACACACACAGAGGGGTGCAACTCCCTGGGCTCCAGCAGGGAGCTGCCTTAACTGATTTATTAAGAGCTAAACGCGTCATTAGTGCAAGCGGCTAACCCTGAACATTGGGCTCATTAGAATATGCAAATGCTGTGGTATAGCGTGGCAGTCTGTTAGGATGCGCACTAAGTCTTTTGTTATCTTAGGCTCCAACTGCTTGTATTGCTGCTATTCTTTAACTTAAGTTCCTGTCATAATGCCTGTGTTCATCAAAGCACCCATCTGCACCCTGCTTAGCTTAGGGCTGTGTGTCGGGTGTAACTGTATCTCCCACAATTCTGGAGGAGGATACATCACTCTGAAAGTTTGTGCAGTGTTTGTGGATTGGGTATATTAACAGAGAGGTGGGAATACTGTTAATGAGACGCATACTGCTGGACGGGCAGTGCATTTCTTTGGAAATGTGCTGCTGAGGTGGATAAGACTGTTGTCCTCAGGGTTTTTGCACAGTCTGTGGATTTCAGTGGCTATCTCAGAGACAGCAGAGACTTTTTTTATTTTAAATTCATTTTGCACAATTTCTCCTTGATAAACTATTCATGTTTACTTCATCCTGTTTTTGCTCTGTGAGTTTCAATGGGACAGCCTCATACTGACTCTAAAATCTTTGACCTTAAAGGGTTCTATTTGTTTTAGGTAAAAACAGCAGAGCTCAAGGTTTTTATCAAACTGTTTATGATGCAACTCAAACACCACAAATAATCTGGTTTCTGGTGATGCAGTTTTATAACTTTAGCTTCCTCCATCATCAATGAACATGAAAACAGCAGATCCAGTTGGATTCAAGACTGATCTTTACATCTTTCTCTCTCAGTTGTAAAGATGGGCAGAGGTTCATCAATCTATGACAAACTGCATCTAAACATTTTACAGCAATTTCAGAAAAATGTTCCTTAATGCAAAATTGTCAAGACTTTGAAGATCCACCAATATCATCAAAAGAATCAAAGAATCAGGAGGTTGAGGGTCAAAGCTGGATGCTGGTGACCTTGGGGCCCTCAGGTGGCACTGCATTAAAAACAGACATAATTCCCCACTGGAAATCACTGCATGGGCTCAGGAACACTTCCAGAAATCACTGTCTGTGAACACAGTGCACTGTGCAATCCACAAATACAAATTAAAGTTGCATCGTGTAAAAAAGAAGACATACGTGAACACTATCCAGAAACGCCACAGTCACCTCTGGAGCTTAGGTCCTTTAGTAAAATAGTCTTAGCCAATTACTTCTCCAGTCTTTTGTTGCCCCTGCTACAACTTTTTTGAGATATGTTGCTGCCATTGAATTCTAAATGAGCTAATATTTTCTATGAAATGGTAAGATGTTTCAACATTTCAGTTGAAACATTTTCAGTAAAATGTGGGTTTATTTGCCAATCGAACCTTCTCTTATATAAATTTGATTTATATCCCATCTTTTCAGGAATTAGGGTTGTACAACATACTGATTTTTGATATTGCTAGTTTGTTCAGTGCAAAGAGATGTACAGTAGATTGGATGAAACTGAGCTGGTGGACATGGATGCGCAGTCCCAGTTTTCCACACACCTACACTGAGTAAATTAAACCATCCACACGAACATAGACCTTTGAACACCTGAGGATCATTCTTTATCTGAAGGACCATAATCAGGATTTGTAACTCCGAAGAAGCTCATAAATCCCGGCTGATTCGGTGACAAATGGAAAGCACCAAGAACCAGAGATAAGCCATCAGATATGACAAGTTACTCTCACACATCACCTCACCCTTAGGTAGCTCCCGTTTTTTTTTCTTTATCTTTTACCCACTTTCATTTCCCTTAAAGCAATCTTTCTTTTAGCAACTCACTTCTCCTGTGGTTGCTGTTGCTGAAAATAGGCCTTAG
This sequence comes from Pseudamia nigra, assembly GCA_029823295.1. Lineage (NCBI taxonomy): Eukaryota > Metazoa > Chordata > Actinopteri > Kurtiformes > Apogonidae > Pseudamia > Pseudamia nigra. Next base: position 3,669 of record JAQQAE010004052.1, on the reverse strand, counting down.
TTTGGATCTGGAAGACAAGCCAGTGGTTGATGACTAAACCCCATTGACAGGACGACAGATAAAGGACTGGGACAAATGGATTCTGGGCAGGAGCTCTAAATCAACAGTTCACAGATTAGCAGAAGTGTTTGACCATAGCATGGCGCAACACACACGGAAGACATTTTTTAATCCACATTTTTCACAAACACACTCCTACTACCAGTCAAGAGTTTGGACACACCTTCTCCTTCAGTGGTTTTTCTTTATTTTTATTACTTACAACATTGTCCATTAATACTGAAAGAACATGCATGAAAATATGTACTGTAGCAAGCAAAAAAGTATTAAACTATCCAAAACATGTTTTATGTTTCAAATTGTCCAAAGCAGACCCATTTAACTTTGATGACAGCTTTGCACATTCATGGCATTTTCTCATCAGATTCATGAGGGAGTCATGTGGAACAGTTCTCAATGGCCGTTTCTTACCTTCTAAATGTGCTAAATTTAGATCATCAGTTGTCTTGTGCAGAGGATGGATGGGTACAGAGTCAATAGCCCTATTAGTGCTACCACAACTACTGTGCAAATGCATATTATGGTAAGAAACATTATTAAAGGTGAGCTAATCCAAAATATCTTAATTTGAACGTGTCCCCAAGTGCAGTTGCCAAAACCATCTGTAACCTGGCTGAGATGCTGTAAATTAGTGGATCGTCAGGCTGGTAATTCTGATAAACTTCTAGATACAGTAGGTCTTCATGAGAGACAGTTTCATCATAGTGTTCGATTACTTTGGTGTCTGCATTTGGGAACATATTAATATTTTTTGCAGTTTTCCCAATTGACTGACCTTTCCTCTTTACTTAATTGTTTTTGCGATAATGCAGATTTGTACAGTGGTAGTAGTAGCATTAACAAGGCTACTGACTCTGTATCCATCCTTTCACACTGCTGACTCAGTTGGCTGCTTATGAGAGTGACCTACAGTGTGAAGGCTTCACCAGTGGGACTCGGTCCGGAGCCCTTTAACCAACTGGCTATCTCCTATTTAAATATAGACTTTGAGGTCTAACATTACAAATGAGGCAAAGACTGATTATAGAATTTCCTAGTGTGGTGGTGGCTTTGTTTGTTGTTTGTCCATTAAAATACTGTAAACTTTAATTAAAAATGTGTATTACCAAAAAAAGAAGGTAAGAAAAGACTCACCTGTGAACTGAAAACTATTCCAGGGGAGTACGTGGTAAATCCTTAAAGATAATGGCGTAAGTGTGCAAAGCTGTCATCAAAGCTAAATTTGGTTACTTCAGACAACCAATAAATACATGTTCTGGATTGTTTAGCACTTTTTTATTCCATATTATGTTCTTTCACTGTTTGGATATCTTCAGTATTACTGGACGATGTTGATAATAACTAAAGAAAATAGAAAAATAAAGAAAGAAAAAACACTGAAGGAGAAGTTGTGTCCAAACCTTTGATTTGTAAATCTAATTTCAATGGCAAATTATTGATTGTGACATTCTTTGGTGACCTTTCCATTTTTCTTGTGTTATCATCACACTTGCTACACTCTTCTTTCTCCTCAAGGTGATCATTTTCAATTTGTTCCAACACTAGAATGACCACTACCATTCACTACCAGCCGGTCATAGTAATTAGGAATGATAGTATGTCAAAATAAAAGCCCAGCATCAATAGTTTATGTGGGTAATAACCCTTTTTCAGTTTACCAAATCCACTATATTTCCCATCATTCCTTGCATACCAAGTCTACCAGAGAATAATGCCCATTGTCATTACCAACGTTCCTGTTCTCAACCTGGCTGTTTACACTGTGTGATACAAGACCACCTCATTATACTGTGTATAATCATCTTCATCAGGAAATCACCAAAAATGATTAACTGAACAATAATTAAACAGATTGACCTACTGTGTTTAAATGCTCCATGAGCTAGTACAATATGCTCTCACAGAATGAATTAATTTCTTTGCAAATGCTTCCCGCTTCACTTCTTAACAGCATCAAATGCAACAGTGATTCAACACAATAAGGACGTAGACTACAAATGACCTATTTCAACCTTCCTCCAAATGTTCATTTTTCCTCATCCTTTACGCAGAAGGAGAATATTAGCTTGAAAAATCCCCAGAAGGCATTTTCTCTGCTCAGAAAAGCCAACAACCAAATACATTTGTCCACTGTTGTCATGATATTTGATTGCCTGTGGACACCAAAGAACATCTCCTTATTTCCAGCAATGGGAAATCACACTCTGCTCTTTTGAGGAATGTGTCTCTCGGTGTCTCTTTCCTTCTACCTATGCCTCTGTCCCTGTGAACAGTGAGCAGTAATTGAGTCCTTCGAGGCCCCAGGTTGCCATAAGCCTTATGTCATGGCTGCTTAATTGGCTGTGTTATTCACAAGCCAACCGCAGTAAACTGTACTGTGTTGGTGTTAGAGGCCTCCAAGTGCTGCTTTTCTACATGGCTACATGGCAATATTTATAGCGATGGCGCTTTTGCACCTTCTGCATACACTGTGAAGTTCTGTGCCTTTAATGCAATCAGTGGCTTCTGCACAGTTCATGAACCTTTCTTTGTTATGGTTATTTAAATATCCATACTTATTTTGACATTTTCACTTCATTCCCATCATTTCAATCTCCTGTTTTATTCACCTTGTAGTTCCTCTGGTCACTTACTTGGATATAAGTCTTGTAAGTGCAGGACTTTAGATCTAGTATGTTATTCTTCCTCAGGAGTTTGTAGTTGATTTAAATGCTCAAAGTGAGAAAAAAAACTACATCCTAAAAATATGGTTTAAAGGTTGAGGGAGCATTTGGAATGATGTAGTTGCAGAAATGAAAATGAATACTTTTACTTTTTAACTTTTGGTGTACACTACCAGTCCAAAGTTTGGACAAATTTTCACCCTTTTTCTTTGTTTTTATTATTTTCTACATTCAACAAAAAGAAGTTTATGAGAATTACTCATAATAATTTATGAGAATTACTCAGATAGCATTTGATGGTTTTGGCGACTGCGCTTGGAGACATGTTCAAAGTTCTTGAAGTTTTTTGGACTGACTGATCTTCATTGCTTAGAGTAACGATGTACTGTCTTTTCTCTTTACTTAATATCTTAAGCCCTAGCATCTTTTTATGTCTCTTTTTAAGGACTTTGATATTTGATGTTGAGGTTGAAGTTGTGTTAGGTGTATGTAAATATGGCTTGTATGCACTTGTAGTGGAGTTTCTCCTGTTTAATTTGATGTGCAATATGACTGTATTTTATGTGATTAGTGTAGCATTTTTTGCTTTTGGTTGCAGAGTGGCCTCGGGGAACTCTGGGGGTCCCCCAGTTGCCCAGAGTCCCCCTGTTTGGTGACTCTAGAATTTAAGACGTTAACTGAGTGCCATAATATAGATTTATACAGTAGTGGAAGTAGCACCAATAGGGTTATTGGCTCTGAACTCACACAACCTCTGCACAAGACAACGGATGGTTGAAAGGACATTAAGAAGATAAGATAAGATAAGATAAGATAAGATAAGATAAGATAAGATAAGATAGACTTTATTTATCCCACACTGGGCAAACTCCTTTGTAACAGCAGCATACAGTGTTGACACAGAAAATAAATATAATATAATAATAGAGCACACGTGCAGGTACAG
>JAQQAE010004051.1:0-19297 GCA_029823295.1 Pseudamia nigra | reverse complement strand
GTTCCCCACTATCCTTATATCACTTGTTGCCAGCTGAAACATAATCACCCATGCAGAAATTGTCCAATGGGAGGCTCATATCTATTTCCTTAGTTAAAATCCAGGTGGTGACCATTTTTTTGACCAGGCAGTGTAGTTGTAATTACCAGATTTCACAGACCTACTGCTCTGTACTATGATGTAGATGCTTGAAAAAAGGAGCTCAACGTCTTCATAACAGCATGAAAAAGCAATTCATCACCTAAATTTATAGTTATTGTATTGATATGAACTATGAGGACAATGTATGCATATTCAAATTCTGGTGTGCCCCCCCTCCAGCCCCCATTTTGCCACCTGCAGCTTCAGGTTAGATTTTCTGTCTGCCATGTAAAAAGGCATCTCTATATCTTTTGCATTAATTAAAATGTATAATTTACTGAAAACATGTATGAGACAATCAAATATGTACACAAATATTGCTCATTTTTGTCCTTTCACTCAAACTCTCTCAGTTAAAAGTTATTTTCAGAGAATTTACACAGAAGAGAAGAGGGTTACCTGATGGCCTGTCAAAACACATCGGTGTCATCATACATCAAGTTCCTGTCAGACTCTTTAGCTATGTCAACATGAAATACTTAGCAGTCATACCCACTCTCAGAGCACCTCTCTTTTCGACTCTCGCTGCCTCTCACTGACACAGTGGCTGCCTCTCTCCTGCAGACACGGATGGCAACTCTCAGGGACAACAAAACTCTTAGCTCAGTGATTGATTAGCGCTTCTTTCAGCCAATTATAATTAATGCCCGGCAGGATCACATGAACCTGGGAGATGCACGTTAGCACACCGTGTGGATGAGATGGATAACCTTAGCCTCAAGGCTGAGGGTCAGACTCATTTTACATTGCCTTGTTTCAGCTGAGAGTGAATTCTACATCAAGCCCCTATGGAAAACAATAAACTAAAAGCATCTGTAGAGGGTGTAATGCAAAACTTGAACAAAGATTTGTACTTTTGTACTTCATCTGGAGTTTAAATGTAAATTTACATTATGAAACAGGGAATCATATGCCTTCTTGGGATTTTTTTTTTTCAATCAGAATCACAAGTCATATTTAAAACATCTGCGGTCCATGAAAATTCATTTAAAAAAGCCACATTTGCATGCCAGTCAGGGTGCTATTTTCTCTCACTGGCTCTTCATTCTGTGTCTCACCTTCCAGTACATGTCTGATTTTAAGGTGCTGTTCCTGTCATATATAATATATGTCACAGTAGGCCACATATACCAAGTCTTTGTTCTTCTGTAATTAAAGATGTCTGCAGACAAGGCCTGTTTCTCATTCTAAAAATCAAGACAAATTTTTCAGGCATATCTTATTACAACCCTGCCTACTGGAATAAAATCACTGTCAACATTTTGACCAACCTTCTCAAAATTCTGCCAATTTAAACTAAAAGCCTTTCCATGAGTATCCATAAACAAGTTTTTGTAGCATTGACAGTTTATATTTTAAAAATAGTTAGCACAAAATTAAACTCCTCTATGGAGATTGTGTCCGTCAACCCAGTAAAAAATAATTACTCTTCCATAATTTCACTTGCGCATTTATAGTGACCGGCTATTGCAATTTACTGCTCTATTTTGCAATTGCCATTTCCAAACCTAGATTTTATCTTTACTCTTTGCCATCAAACCGGAGCAGATATCTCATGTCGTGTTTCTTGGATACAATATTCCTACAGAACATGGGCGTTTGAATTATTCAGCCGTGCTGCAATAACTCAATAACATATTTTGTACTATTTTAACACAGTAGCTCACAGTATCGAGTTTATTTTTTAAGACTTGTCACCCTTGCCCTCTACAGAAAAATTAAGACAAATATCTGTACTTTTCCTCCTTTCGCCTTCTTAAAAACAAGATTTTTATTTTGTGCGTTCCCAACATATACAGTAGACTGATGTCACTCTACACAGTTGAGACTGCTTTGACTGTCACATATTTTTTGCAATCACACAGCACAGACATGAGGGAGTCTTGATAGCAGAGAAACACTGGCATCTATTTATTAAGATATCTCATACACTGGGGAAACTAATACCAACATTGGTAATGAAGCTCAGTAGTTTTGTTCATAAATACAGTAGCTGAAACAAATGTAGATACTTGAGTAAAGAATGAGTGCACTTTTGAATAAAAATCTTCAAATAACTAGTCTACATTGTGTTTTCGTACAGGATAAATTTCTTTAAGTGTCACTTAGTGCAAAACATTACAGATGATTTTCCTCCAAGCCATTAATGACTTGCTTAAATCCTTTATGGAAACATAGCTACATGCTCACTAATACAGCTACATCTGTCGCACATTATGAAGACACTTCTAAAAAACCTTGTCAACAGTGTACAACCTGCTCCCAACTCAAATATACACAGCTGCTGCCAATGTAAAACCATTCATATAACTCTATGCTCTTCTGATGAAACACACAAACACCACCAGGCCTCCCTCCTTGTTACAACTTGACTCACCAGATGGTCGGTGGTTCTGATCCTTCTACTTCCAGATAATCCGATTTTTCCTCCATCTGAAATTCTGTGAACACGAGGGAGATGGTGTCTCCTGGATCGGCAAGGATGGTCCACTTACACTCCCCACTGCTGCCAAGACCTCCAGCACCTCCACCAGCACCAGGGGAGTCACTGCTGGGGAAATCGAAACTGGAGATGAGCCCGCTGGAGCCCCTCAGGGTGCCGCCACACGTGTCTTCAGCTGTCAGTCACCAAATAGAAACAGAGGGAACAGAGGGAACAGAGGGTGAGGTGAAACTGGCTTTGGGTTATTTTTGAACTGTTGCTCAAAGTGGCTGATGACATACACCATCTGCACCTGCCCGTCTATATAAAAGCAAACCAGAATCAATGATTGCTGTGGAAGTTGTGGAAGCTGCTGTGCTGACGCTGCACAGGCCATTTAAACACATCATCACTCTGCACAGCAGCAAAGCACGGTATTGTTTCATTCTAGCTGGTCTGTGTGTGACCTGCATAAAATCACAAATAGATGCATCAATCTTCATGAAACTAGGTAGGCATATTGACTCTGAATATGTAGAAGTGATTAAATGTTGGTGTGTCTAGATTAAAAATTGACAAATCAGTGTGCAAACAGCTGTCTTTGCCCAATATTAGAGATTGGTGTTATCCCCTATGCAGGGTTTATATCCTCTGGAAGTGTTTCATTTTGCTTTTCACATATCCACGCCATGTAAGGGCCAATATCCACAGCTAAATCCACTGCAATTATGTAATTATTAGAACTATAAATCATTCTGGCAAGTTACAATGGGTTTAAAGATTTACCAGTTAATTGTATTTTAATTCTGTCACAGTTTCCTTCAGAATGCTATCTATGTGAGAGATAAAGTCTTAACATTCTATTTTGCTTTTTTTCTTCATTCATCAGTGTGTCCTCTGAACCCTGCATGATTTGGGAAATAAATAAGTGGTGAAAAACAGGGCTTATAATGCTGTGAAATTGTACATTTTTCCAACGTGGGGAACTTGGCACACCACTTGCATGTTAATGCACTCTACCATAACAGGGGCTGGCTCTTTTTCACTCCACATCACTTTTCTCCCCCACCTTTTCTCATCTCTCTCCACCTCTTTCCCCTTTCCTTTACTTTCCTTTCAGATCCTTCTATTACTCACCATCCTCCCCTCTATCCGTCTATGCCTTTTTTCTCCCTCAAGAATTCTAATGATGGCAGGGCTTTCACAGTTTTCACATCATTTAAGACTAATATGTGACACTCAGCTGTACCAGTTGAAACCTTTGATGGCTCAGCGCTCCACTCAAGGCTGTCAAAGCTGCCAGCCTTGAAACAGTCCTACTGTATATGCTGCATTATACAATTGGTCAAGGAACAAGGAAGTGGGCGTATGGAATTCAAAAGAAGATTTAAAAAAAGAGGAAAAGAAGAGAGATCAGGGGTTGCTAGTTAACATGATGCATGTCTTTTGACACATTATGAAAAGCATAGTGATTGAACAAAGGCCTTATGGGAAGGGCAGATATGGCAAATTGATACTATGTAAGACTTCAGTGAGTGTCAATATACTGTACGTACAGTATATCTGATTCATTCAACAGGCAGACTCATTTGTAGACTACACCAAGGGCACAGTGTCATTTGCTGAATGCCTGCAGCCTTGTCAAAATAGAAGTGAGTGGAGTGTTGATTTGTTTCTGCATTAAATCAATGTATTATCCATCACACAAAACGTATGCCGAATATCAAAGTTATAGCCTACTCCACTCATTTAAGATAACAAGCCAAGAAGGTCCAGCAGACTTGTAGACTTATTGGCTACAGACAAAAATTAAACTTAAGTCTACGTGCTGCCGAGTTTGACCAAACTAGCCATATCATGTTTTAATCTTGATGGCAGACAAGAGGGGCAATGAAAAATGTGAACTAGGAGTAAGGAAGAAGAAATGAAAACACAACAAAGTGAAAATGTATGAGGCATGGAGAGTACACAGTACAACAGGGCTAAGACGTGGTGGACGAATTCAAGATTGTGCAAAAGAAACAATGTAAAAGGTGCAAAGGTAAAATAGTATGAAAGATGCACAGGCACATCCTCTTTTATTAGTAACTCCTCCATCTCAGCAATCCTCGTTCTTAACAGGTGCAAATATTACCTGCCATAAACACATCCCCTGGAGCTCAAAGCACATTCAAGTGATCTAATACACATTAATCCAAGTGTAATGGTGATTTTGGTATAAATCCAGCACTAATCTAACCCAAACCCCAGTTGAAACAGCATTACATGTCAGTAATTAATGGATTCTTTCTTCTTGCTGCGCTTTCATAGCCTAAGAAACTTTCTGCTTCATTCTCCAGTTTTCAGCTTTTAGTTAACATTCAAGTACATGTTTTCAGTATCTTTTGTTGTCCTATTCATATTTCAGGGAGCATTTACTGACATTGACATTAAGGATTTAATTAAGAAAAATATTTCTTACATGGATGGGATGGATGGATGGATTTCTTACATATTCCAAAATCTAATGCCAATTAATTAATCCTTTTCTGAAGTATGGAGTATTATTAACCTGCATGTAGCCATGCTGCAATAGTGTCATACCATACAAAGAGAAAGACAAAGGTAACTAGAAAACAGTGGAACGCTATGAACGTTGCAAGTGCTTCGACACACAAATTTTTCAGGTTTCACTTGTGGGCAGTTTTAGCAGAAAAATTTAGGTTAAGTGATGATGTCATCGCTGACTCTAGGTGCTGAACATTCTGCTCCATTGAAACCCATTATAAATGTAGAAAATGTCTAAAAAAACACCTCAGGTTTAGACTATAATTTTGTGAAAAGTATAAAAGACATTCAAAAGCTGAATGGAACCAAAGCAGTTGATGAGTTTAAGAGTTTTTAAAGTGAAATTCAGTTAAAGTGTTGAGGTAAATTCTACAAGCTTAAATTTGAAGAGATTTGAAGGATTTTGAAAATATTCTCCATTTTTTTCTATGGGAGAAATTTTGTCAAAATTATATAGGTTATGGTTTTGAAAAGTAATAGCAGAGATGTCCTGAATAAGTTGAACAGGGAGAAGTTTGAACAATTTGAATCAGACAAAAAAATATAGGACTAAATAAATAACAAAAAACATACTGAAATGGAAGAATAAAGACTGAAGACAACAAAAGCTTAAGTCAGCAACCCCGCTAATTATTTATATGATAATAAATTGCCAAATATTATTGATTATCAGTGTTACATCCATAGCAGCCAATGGAGATCAACTATTAGTGGATTTTCAAAGGCTTAAAAATTGCTGAATAATGAGGTAACATACCTGCTCATCCATGTAAAAAATGCTGACACTGAAAATGCATAACCCATGTCTGAAATTAACTGATTTTAATCAAGTTCACTGACTTTAATCAAAATGCATAATCCATGTCTGAAATTAACTTATTTTAATCAATTTCACATTACTAGAAATTGGAAAATTACATAACTGAGCATGTGAATCAAAGTTAATCATTAACTTGATGCTAAAGAAATTAAATTAACTCCAAAAACTCCTGCAGGAACCAAGTAATTTCCAAACCAATCAAATGGCACATTTATAGCAGCTTCACAATATTTTGACAAGATGGCATTTTAAAGGCATTTCATCATAATTCCCTTAATTGCCTGAGCATATAGTGTTCTTTAATTTGTGACCAGAAAATTTCCAAAGACTTTCACAGGCCGTTAATACTAATACTATCTGCGCCGCATAAAACAAGAAAAACAAGAGGCTGTAAAATAGCAAATCCCTGCAGACTTTTGAAATTGACCATGACCTTATATTTGGCATCAGCATAGTCAATAACTGAGGGGTACACGACAATTTAAACCTCACCAAATAGCTAGAAATGTAAGTAGGTCAAAATGCAATAATTTCAGAGCCGATTGAAATTCAAGGTCAAAATCAAGGTCATTTAACAAGTGAGAGGTGTCCTGCAGTCTAACTATAGTAGTTTAGGTACTATTAGTTTTAGATACACTATAGTATTTTAGGTAGAAATGGGTTTTTTTTATTATATAACAATGCAGTGATGTCAATTATGTATATACAGATTATGTTTTCGCTCTCAGATAAAATCAAGTTTCATAAATTAGACACTATCCTTAAGGTGGCTGCACATAGAGAAATGCAATTCATTTTAACTCAACTCATAGATTTGTATCACACATATATTTTTTTAACTCTTTCCCTTCCCCTCTGAGGGACACTTTGAAAAATTTTCACATGTTTCAAAGTGGACCGTACAGGGAGCACTCGAAACGGCTCGTATATGAGAACGGAGCCCTCCGGGCCGCCCTTCGGCTCTCCGTCCTCCTCCTCTCCATAGGAACGGTGTTTAATTCACACACACACATGCTGGAGGTCGTTTATCTGGGGGAGGAGAGCCTTTGTTGGCCTCGCAGCAGCCCCTTCTCTCTCTGGAGGATTCATCCTCCATCTCTTTTCTCTCTTTCTCATCCGGGGACAGCGCTCTGCCTGCGGACACGGGCTGAGAGCAGCAGCCCCTTCTCTCTCTGGAGGATTCATCCACCATCTCTTTTCTCTTTCTCATCCGGGGATGGGAAAGAGAAGCACCTCACGCACCTCTCGGACCCGGGGAAGCAATACTCACTGCATACGCCCCCGCTGGACCTCCGCACCCCTGATGCTCCTGCCCACAGGAGCACCGAGGTGCTCCCACCCATGGGCCGGAGCTCCAGTCCGTGGGCTCAAGGCCGGGCTGCACCGCACGTTCTGTACTCGGAGTGTGGCTCCGACTCCGGCAGCTGTGACTATATGATTGCATCTCCATAATTTTCATCAATTCACAATCAACAATACAAAATTAGCCAGTAACTGACTATGATCATAAAACCTAACAATCCAAACAACTACACATAATGACACGTTACAACGAAAAGGTATTTAGCTTTAGTGAAATTATCACATTAGCCTCGATAGCTTAGCCACACTTGCAGTTAGGCTAGGTCCCTAAACTATTAAATTTTTAAGACCAACATCAAAATTTCACACGAATAAAATACAAAACTGATGACGTCTAAGAATATACATATGATAGCTAATGCTTAAAAATGTAAAATCATTTAAAATGCTATTATTTTGTCAAATTACCCGTGATTGTTCCTGATGAACCATAGAGATGAATGGAGCTTCGGCCAATGTTTGGAACAATTGGCGTCTCCATAACTTGGAAGTTGTACCAAATTTCATTGGCCATTTTTTACAATGAGTCTATGGAAGTGTCGCCACTCTGTTTTTCTCTACCACTCTGGTATATTGTTACTATTGTTTTTCTTGTTGTTTGTTTTGTTGAGTGTGTGTCTCTTAATTTTAGACTCTGTTAGTGGGTGAGTGAGTGGGGCTTAAAATTAACATTTGAATGTTTTAATGTCCAAATGTGTAGCTGTTAACTGTGACATTGAAAAAGTTGCAAATAAATCACACATATAAAGTATATACAGTATATGGTATATGCAGATTTGGTGATGGTTGCCATAGTAACCCTTCCCCCTACCCTGACTACCCATTTGCCAAGTTTGGGTCCAGGACTTTACTGTATATACCCAACTAAACTGCTTTTATGTTTTTTGCTACCTTTGGTGTGACTGTACTTTGCAAGGTAAATGCTTTACAAATAAAATGTATCTTCATTATTATTATTAGGACTGTCAAAATTAACACATTAATCCAGATAAGCCATTTGCAAGATTAATTACATCAATTTTTTAATGTGATTAATGCGATTAACACACAATAACTCATATATCAAGGAAAAAGTGATAAAATCTTATATTACATTTGACCCACGTCACTGCCAACTTCCTTAGTATTTACTGCTTCAAAGTCAATTTAAATGTAAAAGTACTGTATAAGTCTTTAGACATTTTGAAACAAATTACATTAGTTATTGATGAAGGCAGTGAGCCAAGTGTAAACAGGCAAAAACATCTCAGCAGAACATTACAAAGGTTCTGTTAAGTTCTACTAAGCAGGTGTTAGTTACAGAAATTTAAATTAGAAAAAATATATACATTTTAATGTAAAATAAGTAATTTTAGTCAAGTGTCTATATCACCTTCTGTCATGAGTGTTTTTGCTCCCACAAAATGAAAAACAATGAATGGATATTAATTGTGATTAATCAAAATTAATCCAGTGATCCTTTGATTAATTTAGAGGAATAACAAATGTTGTATTAATTGTGATTGATTAAAATTAATCCACAGGGACCCTTATTGTAATAATTATTAACTTGGTCCAGACATAGGGTACTAACAACCCCTAAGGTCTGCATCAGTATACTCATCATGTGAATGACTCTGAATTTTATTACTGTTGAGACATGTGCCATTCGCTTCACAACTATTAAAGGTCTGATGCAAAACCTAAGGGTATATCGATTACAAACTAAGGTAACAGAGGCTGGCAATGAATAACTGAAAAAAGCATACAAAACAGGCCTTAATTTAATTTGGGAAAAAATGTAGAATGCACCAAGCTGAAATCATACCAGTTCTTAAAATTACCTGATTAGCATCAATTCAGCACCGAGACTGATTTGCAGGTGCACTAAAACCCATTTTTTTAAAAATGTAAATGCCATGTACAAAACATTTTAAAAATCTGCAAGGCATCTGGGACAGGCAGCTCTGATGAAATTTTATATATAAATAAATCAAATATCAACACAGCAGGAATCAGATCCAATACTGTAGATGGGACTAAATTCAGTTAAGCCTGTACAGACTGCAAGCAGAAACCGCACACTGTCAACATGCACTGTTTATGTTGTAACCTTTAACTAAAAGGCACCAAGGACACAGTGCAGCCTCTGTGGCAGATGATTCCATCAGAAAAAGAAGTAAATGAGAACACTCTCCCGCAAAATGTAAACAAAAATGAAAGCCATTTTTGTTCCTCAGATCTTTGTGAACCAGAATATAAAGCTGGAAGAACTAAAAAAATGCTTTTCTATTTTTTTTCTCTGAAGCATTTTCTGTAAACATGCTTCCTGATCATTCGAGTTATTTGGAGGAACCAAATAGCCATGTGCAAATATGTGATAGATAGATACACTGTTGTAGAATCCACAAACATAAGAGAATATTGAAATATGTTTTCTTTGAGTCTTTTAATATTAAAAGTAATCAATGTGGTCACTTCCCTCCAGCTATTTAAAAGAGAGTTTCACATAAAAGAAAAAAGATGCAACTCAGCCTATGGTTTGCATGCTATGAAGTAATAACATTTTTCACAGAGTATCTTTGAAGGGATGAAAAATTTCTACAGCTACATTTAATCTTCATATCACTAATTTGGTAGCCAATTAAAATGCACAAAAATACATTCATGAGAGCAAACCCCCACTCTAAAACATACAGAGGGCACATTTTCAAAGTAGTTTCTTTCAAATGCACCTGTGTGCAGTAGCAGCAAACTTGTTCAAGGCTGTTCAGCTTAAAAGATTTTGAGAATATGTCAGCTCAATAGTATGTCACACCAATTCACATGCAGCCAACTATTATTGTATTGTATTTCTTGGGATGCATGGGGGTGCAGTTTGCCAACAAGGTTTAATGACATAAAAGAGGCACTGAATACTGGGCAGTGTATTCCTTAGCAAATCATTAGAGCATGCTCTGGATTTAAAGATGAAGAGGGATCTGTCTCCATTAAAAATGGTGGCAGTGTTAAGAAAAAAAAAGATGGTGGTGCGGATTATGACTGCTTTGGCTGAGCTCATTTACATCCCCAGCATCAGCAATCTAATGCTACTTGAGGAAGGATTAAGCCTCTCTCTCCTTGACTTTGATCAGATATAAAACACTTGTCTTTCTACTTAGAAATATTCACCCCAAGGAGAAAAGGCAAAGAACTTGTGTAGAATTTTCTACATTACCTCAGATCTTTCCTTTGTAATAATCCCTGTGTTAATGCATAGGCAGCGACAGTGTCTACCTACAGTAACTCCCTCATTTGCTCAGTTGCGAGTCATGTTAAACATTGATAAGGTTGAGAAATGGTAAGATCTGTAATTGGTGCAGAGAGGAAACTCATATTGCATCATACATAATTCTGGAGGTCATTTTATTACAGTGACCATCTTCATATGATTCCAGGTTATAAATGAATTATGAGTCAAAGGGAGGACAATTCAGTGACCAATGTGGCAACATTGATCACAGTGCCATCTAGCAGGATGGCCATCTTAGTTTTAGAAACAGCACTTTTCACCTGATCTTATTATATTCTTCAAGTAAAAGAACATTGCATGTACTTTATAGGCTCACGTGGGAGTCTCAATCATTAATCCAAATGCCTTCAAAACTGTACAATATTACTGGGATGGATTTTACATAAGGATTTCTGGCAGCTCTTGAACGGAAAACAGTTGCCAAATCTTCATATAATCCTGAATTTACACAGCAAGAATGTTAATGGGCAGCAAAAGGAGACTTGTACATTTAGCCGAACCACTTTATAAAACAATATTTTAAAGGATCAAGTCTTTTCTGTGTCCTAATTTCCTTCTTCTGTTGGACAGTGGCTGGCAGCAGGAATGACAGTGTATCAATAGACCGTATTCTCATGTTACCACACTGTCCCCATTTGCCAGTCTCACTGCCTGGTTTAATGAATGTCCAGAGACAATTTAAATGGAAGGAATCGAAATAGGCTCCTGGGAGGTGTGGGAGCAACGCATGATTAGAATTGCCATTAATTCCCCTTCCATTTCTACTAGGAGTTGATTCTGTTTGTTTTTTTCTTAACAACCTTTTCATTTGAGCTCAGTCTCTTTACCACCAGGTATTACATGGTATCAGGATGACTTCATAATAGCCACAGTTACTGTTGAAATATTATGGAATTATGTTATGGGAATTACAGCCATTTCAGTACTAAAAACATCTGAACACAGTGGTGTATGATGAACCCTGCAATGGAAATTACAAATCCAATACACTTCTGTAAATGAATGCAATGCACTGTGTTGTGCTATGAACATAATCACTGCATTTATGTTACATTTAGGTTACAACGAAATGCGGGTTCTCATTGATACAACCTGGGACTTTGCTAACATAGTTCACATCCCAATTTGTGTGAAGTGTGAGGGAAGCAAATGTCTTTGGTAAGAGTTTTGCAGTTTTGGTTGTTGTAGAAGATAGTAAAAAAAATACTTGCATTGAATAGTAATTTGACTTTAATGTGAAAAACTAAATCAAAAGTTCACTAATCTCATTAAAAAAAAATAAACGAACATCTTTAGCTCCAATTTCAATTTAAAAATGTGGATTCACTAAATATTAAAATATTTTTAGTAAGCAGAAGTTTTACGCTTTTTTCAGAGTTTGCCTTCAGAGTTTGTGCACTGATGGTTACACATTTCTACATCACACTTGAAAAAGTTGAATAATTAGATCATGACTCCAAAATCTTGATGTTGCATATCCTGTTGGTAAGTCAGTCTATTAAATTCACATTTTTGGTGAGTACAGAGAAAGTCTCCCCTTCAGCAGAAAAATATAAGCAGTGTCAAACCCTGCACAGACATCATTCTGCACAGTGAATGTCAAAAACTGCAGTGAATAAACACTCAAAAAGACACATTTTTAAGTGGATGCAGACATTAATAAGTACTTTTTGAGTCATTTTTATCACATCTTTGCACACATTTTCTGTACTAAACCAGGTCTTGGCATCTTCTCTTAAAAGTAAGCATAAAAGTTTTAGAATGCTGTCGTCAAATCCAGCAGGTATTATGGACTGAGTTGGTGAATGAGTTGCTGAATGTTTTTGCAGCACAAAATACTCTGAGCAATTTAGATTCAACATCAGCAACATATTTGCCACTTCAAAATCACATTAACTAGCTTTCAGAATTTTCATTATCCTGTTGAAACATGCACAGTGTGGGCTGCATGACATTTAGAACAAAAAGGATCTCTTTTGTCTTTTATCGCTATCAATTTTGTTTGAAACAAGCTTGCCATGTTCTGTTTTTAAGCTAACGATCTACAAAATACTACAAAAGTACCCACATTTTTCTATATTTAAAACAGCACAATGACGACTTTTAATTGAAAATGGGCACTCCAAATAATTTTACAGTTTAGTAATTAGGTTTAAAACTGTTCAAATTATGGGTGCATATTTTATTTGGCTTTTAACACATGGTACGGTGTGGTATCATGCATGTTATATAATTATTTCCATTCATTTGCCCCTGTCTGTACTTTATTTATTCAATAAAAACATTCACTCATTACTGGATTTTGGGAGATGGAAAGTGACAGGGAAGAGAAGTAGGACAAAGATGAAAGAGAGTCGTGAGTGGTTGAAAGACTGATGTAGAAGAGACGGTGGGGGGTGAACAGGACACTGAAGAGAGATACAGTATTGTGTTGTTGTGTGTTTAGTGTCAAACAATTGGTGATGAGCAGAAAAGGCAGGATCTCTGAGGAAATAAGATCAAAGGACCGTCTGCCCACATGCAGGAGCTGGGACGGATTTAGCTGAGAGTGAGTGGCTCGAGCAGTGCCCATGCCTGAGACGCAGTGATGTTTCTGGCCCCTGGCAATAGAGGCTAACACCATCTTTAAATGGAAAGGAACCCTCCATCTGCAGCTTTTTGTTTCCTCCAAGCTTGTCATTTCTCAAACATATGCTGAACCATTTCGTTTTTGCTGTGCTCTGCACTTAAGAATGAGTTGGCCTGAGCAAATTTGCTCTGCTGGCTTTGGGATTGCTTAGGACTGGATATTAAGATGGGAGAGAGAAATGTTTGACTTTTCTCAGTTTATCCCTACTTCTGTTTAGATGACTCTGCACATCTTACAGCTAGCAAAATGACCTTATTTAATTCAGACATGTAGGTATTTGCTGCATTTCAACAACAAAAAAAACATACAAGATCAATGTGCACAAATACTCCAAATTCTCCATGGTGCAATACCATTTTCCAGTAAGTTGGTATATCAAGTTAAAAGGTTATTTCATTAGAAGGCAGTAGGCAAAGATGGGCATTTGATTTAGATTGGGAAGCAACAATCTGTACATACAAAGGACTTTGAATTTTTCTCTTAAAGAATTTTAATCTAGTGTTTATTTGTGCTCAGCTGTCCCTAAAACCATCAGAGAAAAGTAGCAATGTTTATCTGGGCTCAAAATAAAATGACAGATGCAGTTACTAGAGGCTAGAATAGTTAGTGCTTGTACAGTGTTGCCTACACAGAGAAGGTGCAAACATTGTCCATTAAATATCTACATCTCAGATGTTCAGTGTTTCCAGGAGGGCTTCACTGTTTGGCAAAAAGTCACGCTGTAATTATTGTGGGCAATATCAAGATGTATATTTTTCATTTACTAATACCAAGTCAAAACATACAATCTTGCAAAAAAGTATAATAATTAAAAAAAATGCAAGGACATGAAAAATACAAAAGCAGGTTATGACTTTCTTTCATGTGTTACTCAGCCATCACCATGCTACAGAGCTTGAGTTTTTTTTAATCATTTCTACAAATTAGATTATCCCAAATCCTTCCAAATTGTGGCTGCTAAATTGCAGGCCTTTGTGATTATGCTGTATAACTGCGTCGGCTAACATTGTGATTATGATTGTGATGTGATAAATTGTGCACCCTTGTTTCCAGCTCCCTAATGTAAAACCAAACCAAGGAAACAACTTTAAAAATGTACAAATGAAGATTTAGATTAGCCTCTAACCTGGACTGAAGACTAACAAGCCTGAAGTAATTTGTTCCATGTGATTATAGATCAAAAAAACATTTTAGGCCACTACCCAATTTGGCCGCAGCCAGCGAGCATTTCTATGAGCTTTCCACAATTTATATAACAAGGCAAATCCCTTATTTTCTAACAGTTATTGCAAACCATCACTCTCATTTCTCTGTACCAAGGCAGCAGCAATTCAGACATTGCAGCAACGGTGATAAATGGCCTATTGTAGTCATTACAGAGTACAGTTAAACTGAGCAAGACCAAATTCGTACCAGCACAATGGCTTTTCACATTTATAGGAATTTGTGTCAGTGGAATGGCCTGTGTCATCCAAAGCAGCAGGGGATAAACAGCACGGTATGAAAAGCACTTTGTGATTCTATCATTCAGCTGACAGAAAATAAATAATCATTACAACATCGTTTTAATTAGCATTGTGTCCCTGACTCTTGAGCAGAAGTACTTTCTGAGGCAAAAACCCAGACAAAAACATTTTGGGAAAGTGTGTTTTTGAATGTTAGAAACAATGTCAAAAAATAATCTTCAAGTGTTCCAATTAATCCATAACCTGAAGCAATGTAGACCTTGAAACTTTTCAAATATAGATGTTACCTCTTACTGTGTGCATTTTCTTCTATTTTTTCAGTCCTAAACTTCCAAATAGTTCAGCATTAATGTGTGAATTGCCTACGTATATGAGACGAGCACTCATTAATCATATGACAGAGTTCAGTGTTTAAGGACACCAACCATGAACTGCAGCATCTGTGTTTTGACTTTTGTGTCTGTGTGACCTTTGTTTCACGTCATTCCCCATAACTCCTTTTATTTATGCCTTTATTTCTCATGGTCTCTCTAATGTTAACGAGACAGACACACAAAGGCCAAAAACAACTATTATGATTGTCTCTGTGGATATGACGCATGAATGCGCCCTCACTTAAGGTGAAGAAGCAAACAGGTGAAAAAAATCATTTGATAATAAGGTCATTCAATACTAAATGGAGTTTAGCCCTTAGAGCAAAGAGACCTTTTGGTTTTCTGGATGTCCAAAAATGCATTCCAACACAATCCAGAGAATAAATAGAGTCTTTGTATATCCATACGAATGAGGCAATTTGTTCTGAGGACAAATCTTTAACAAAATCATAAAACTAAAAATATTTGGGCCCAGATCCACAAAGATTGCAAACTGCAAACCTGCAAACTGAAAAGGTGTTTGGAAGAGGTGAGCTTCCAAACACCTCTTCCAGGTGTCAATATGGACATTGCTATATTGACCTACTGACTGATCAAAAATGGGCTGTGGATGTGGAGTGTGAGTGGAGTGGAGGTAGGTTAAGTGGCCTGGTCAAGTCCTCTGGGTCAGACATACCACCTCTCAATGAAAGAGCTAATGCTCACTGCACAAATACTGGGGAATCTAAACGGGTAATTGTAAGTTGTGTTGTAAGTTGAACATTTTTACATGGGATGGTATCAGGATTGATTTACTTCCGTAGCCAGCCCCCAATGGATACTGACAGTACTGCAGTTTTTATCACTTTCACATGGGAATTACAACTCAGCCACAGAGGCTGCTACTGCTTGTTACAATTTTTTTTTTCATATAAGCCTATGACGTGCAGTGAGATGTCCTCAGTGAGATGGTGTGCAATACCCCAATAAAATGGACATTGTAAAAATTTCCAAACCCAAATTTTCTGCAAGACAGATTATACAGATGTATGACTCATTTTCACAGGAATATGTATTAAATCAATGTGCCCTACAGGAATTAATAATTAACATTTCATCAGTCTGATCACCTTTTGCAACATCAGTAATGCCAGCCAATCAGTTTGGAATTAAAATCTATAGGTCGAGGAAAAGCCTGTGCCACAGTTGACTGCAACTGCAGGGAAGACCTGCTACTGAGTCACACATCCTTTAAACTGTCAATCATCGCGTAGCAATTAACTCTAACTAATTTGGGGAAATCAAACAGCAAGAGGTCAAAACAAACCAATCACCTGCTAATTTTAAATTTCTTGAGGGAACCCTGTAGTAGATTTCATCAAGTACTCTACACCCCACAGACAAACTGTAATGCTGGGAGTAAAACATGATTTTGACTGCACCAGTCATAACGGTGGGTTAAAAATGATAGGAAAACATTTCCAGTGACAGAACATCCTCACCTCTGCAAATAGGCACAGGAAAGTCCCACACCGACATGCTGGCTGCATTGGTGACACAGGTGAGAAGTGAATGTCCATCCAGGACATAACCTGTGACGCATCTATAGCGAATCTTGTCACCAACGTTGAACTGAGTCCCGTTCACAATGCCTTTGGGTGGAACTCCAGGGTTTCCGCACGAGCTGCTTCTCAACTCTGTAAAATGAGAAGACGGCACAGGTAAGAAAAAAATAATAGATTGTTGTAGAAAGTAAAGTTAGAGAAGTTATGTAAATTTGAGGATAAATCCTGAGGCTTACACAATGTTTAATAGGCCAGGCTTGTTACAACAAATCCATGATTGTAATTGACGATTACTTTTTTTTGCTAAAATGTTTTGCATAATTTTGGACTAGTGCTCTTGCAAAAGCTAGAAGAAACTCAAAACAAAAATGCTTGTTGATGAATTAACCAATTTCTGACTGATGCAATGAAATAACTATAGACATGTAGTCTATGGCACCATTGTAGTCACATGCAATCATTAATCAATAATAATTGACACTAGTAGTTGGACCATTCTTTTGCACCATTCTTTTGCACTCATGCTGTGACAGAGTCACAGTGCTTATGATCATTGCACTTCTTAAATCATTCAAAAGAATTTTGAGTTATGCACTTGAAACATAGGCTTGGAGGACTTCTTCTTTCTGTATCTTTTGGCTGAATTAAATCTCTCATTTCTCTCCTCTATTAGACAACCATAGCTCAGTTTCTGTCGGATTTCACCTGCAGGTCAGTAAGTGCCAGATCAGTAAGGTTTTTACTTCAAGAACTGTACAGGATGAAGATAGTCTTTCTGTATCAGAAACAAAATGAATGTTTAATTAGAGGTTTGACCATAAATCTGGCAGACTTTCTTTCTACATACTTATTTCTCTGGTCCCTTTTGACTCATGAGAACAGTAAGTTATTAGACCTGTTTCTAAGGTTTCACTGTGAGCCAAACATTATTAGCCCCCTAACTTACTCAAATTTCTACTTTAAAATGATCATAAGACACCTAAAATTGTCATTAGCGTGTCGAGATAAAGTGAGCTCTTGTGCCCAAGATTTGATTACAATGAATTAGAGAAAAATGGACTAGCTTTATTCATTTTGCCAGGTTGAATGGTGAGTACTACTATAGCCTCCACTCTGCTAAGCTGCCAACACATTTTTACTTTCAAAACATGGTACTGAACCAGATTACAGTGGGCAATCGATATTTCATAACAATGAGCATAAACAAATACAATTTAATTTATTCAAATAAACACGTACATTCATGTTATTAAAATTCAGAGAGACACCTTACATTTTACTGATGTACTTATTTACACAACAGGATTTGTGGGTGGTGATCAAAAATAT
The DNA here is from genome assembly GCA_029823295.1 of Pseudamia nigra. NCBI lineage: Eukaryota > Metazoa > Chordata > Actinopteri > Kurtiformes > Apogonidae > Pseudamia > Pseudamia nigra. Next base: position 1,392 of record JAQQAE010004051.1, on the reverse strand, counting down.
AGTTTCAATATTGTCCTGCTGAAATTAATAAACTTCCTTCCATCCCACAGCTTGTGTCTGTTCATGCATTCAAATGTAATTATTATTGTTGATACATGCCATCTGTTCTTAGCTAATTATTCTAACTGGCAAGCAAAAAAAACAAGTCATTTTTCCTTAAAAGATCAATTTCTTAGATGGGCATATGAAGAGATGACATGGCAGAGAAAGATGAGTAGAGGAATTTCATTTTAGAGGAATTTGACAGCCTGTTCATTAATCTGAAGTCAGTGTGAAGTCATGGCTATTTCCAGAAATCATAAAATCCAATTACTGAACCACATTACACTGTAGACACTCGCATACATGACCCTCATACTGTATGTATGATCTCTGATGAATGATATAAACCCTCAGCTTCATCTGCCAGCTGTGTATACTTATTAGCAAAATTAAACACCTACAGACAAAAAAGGACAATTTTTTTAATTGACTGCAAACTGTCAGTTTATAAGTGCAATGTTAATTCTTTAAACTGACTCAAGTTTGAAAACAGGGAAACAACTTAATTTGAATTCTACCTAAAAATGAATTCAAAAGAACTAACCCATAAAAACCACACTTTTTCTTAAAATCTTGATTATTCACAAACTGCTACATGCATGACCATAAACAATCCCCCGTCCATTGATCTGCTGTATTATTTTTCAGCCCTCTGTCATTATTCATGTGTAGCCCAGACTTCAATGAACATGCATCCCCACATGGCACAGCATGATCCCTGGCAACGCATAGCAAATATGTCTCAACGGGAGTTATGTCAAGCCTGTGAAATTTAAACGTATTTGTTTGAAATAAAAACATTTACAGTTTTTAACAAAGTGGATCTAAACACATCAAAGGGAATATAAATATTTACAAATTCTCCACAGCAAGCCCTTGCAGTTTGAGGCAGGGAATATCAGATTTCAATTTAGCACACAATAGCACATTTAAGATATTAGCATCAATAAAATCTGTGCAAACGGAGAATGAGCAGTTCAGGATTAGATGCAATGTCCAACCACATATTATTCTTACCATTTCATTCACACAAAGACCTCTGACAAACCAATGACATTAACTGGACAGTTAAGAATGGCATAAAATCAAACTATATGTTACCTGTTTTGACCAAACAATTGATAAAACTACATGCAACAAACAACTACAACAAAAGTAAAGCAAAGTCATTTTTGAATCAGAATACCGTATTTTTCGCACTATAAACCGAACCTGATTATAAGCCGCACTGTCCAAAAATGTCTCATTTTTAATTTTTTTCCATACATACGCCGCACCGGATTATAAGGCGCAGTTGCGGCATTCACCCACCAGATGTCGCTGTGCTACAACAGAAGTGACAGTACTGCC
>JAQQAE010004050.1:0-19299 GCA_029823295.1 Pseudamia nigra | reverse complement strand
TGGGGTGGGGGTATTTTTACTTGACTATGATTGGTTTTGACTTGTGATGTCACAAATCACAAAATTCAAAATGGTCTGTTTTACCTCTCTGCCATCTTTTTGTGTTAGATTTCTCATCCTATTTTCATCACTGTTATTTTACATCACAGAGTTTATAAAACCCCAAACCCAATAAAGATCGATTTTCACAGTAGGTGACCTTTAAAGTCATTACAAGATTAAAACTATTCACACACAGTTGTTGCCTGCATCCACAATCAGCTTTTTAAGGCTCAGTGAGGAAGGATATGATTTTGGCTTAAATGCCCAGTGCACACAGACTGAAGTCCACCTTGCAGATAAGCGGGCTTCAAATCAGAGCTACTTATAGTCCTTTTCCATGTCTGTGTTCAGCTAACTCAATGCTCATTGTGTTTGTGTGTTTTTGTAGGGGCACAGCTTTTGTTTGCCCCTGTCGGCTGCCTCATCATTCTCTTCCTGTAAATGTACATGTGTAAGTTCAACTGTACAACTCTGGAAAAAATTAAGACACCACTCCAAATTTCCAGAGCCAAGCGTGTTGAAAACCTCTGGAATGTGATCAAGAGGAAGATGGATGGTCACGAGCCATCAAACAAAGCCGAGCTGCTTGCATTTTTGCACCAGGAGTGGCATGAGGCAGCCAACAGCAATGTGAATGACTGGTTTAAAGCATGACAAGACACATGCTGCAACTGAGAAGTACAGTTATTCCACCAAATATGGATTTCCTAGTGCTTCTTAAAGTTAGAATATTAGTATTGTGTTGTGACAGGTGACCACAAAGTTTTATTGTTGCATTATTCAAGGTCGAACGTAGCATTTTTTAAATTTTGACATTTTCTTTATATAAATGACAATACTGTGGTGGAATTTTGGGTAAATATCAGTGTATAGAATAAATGAAAATGTGTGTCAAGAATCAAGAGCTACGTATGTATGATGTTTGATTTTGATCATCTAGTGGCTTGTGAACAATTTCAGTTGAGGATGCATTATTAATCATCATACACAGAGTGTGTGTAAATTCTATTCAACCTAATCATATTATAATGATCATTTGATTAAGTAAAGAACAGCTGTAAATACAAACAAACAGGTTATAAACGGAAAACAACTTATTGTTTACAGGTCACACAGAACCTGTTCAGTCCACACTACTGATACCCGCTGCACACACTGTGTCCATAGGTTTCATCTCCATTTACTGCCGTGTTGTAGTGCATGTGAATGTGCAATTCAAGTGGTCGGAAATGTAGGTTTCAGTGACATATTCTTTTGTTTTTTTCAGAATTGCCCTGAGCTTACAATATAGAAATGTAACCATAACTTCACATTAATTTTATAACAATAATTATCCTTCAAATCCCTACATGTGTGGAAACAGATTTACACTCCCATAATGTAAGAAATACTGTACATGGCTACTCACACACAGTCATGTTTTCTTTACTGGTGTTGAAGAGGTTTTGATGCTATATGATAGACAGTGCAGGATTTAGCGGTGGCTGTCAGATGAACTCATCTCTTTGTGGTAGGAACAGACTGTTGGAAAAAGATGATTTACTTTTGCTTTACCTCATTACTCCATTTCTGTCTGAAAAGTAGATAATTTGCCAGACTCTGGGCATTTCCCCCATCACAATCCCCCACCATCTTCCCACCACCTCCCTCTTTCCATCCCACCTTGGTATTTGGGAGGCTCTCACGAATACCAGCATGGACAAGCCTGTCCTACCACTGAACCCCGTCCCACCTCCCCGGTGACACACACACTCACACACATACTCCCGCCCTTATCGCCAGCATCAAGCTGCAGTGGAGTCCTCTTCCTGCTTTGCTCAAGTACATACACATGCGCCCACTGCTTAACTTTCACACAAACAGCAGCATCACAGCAACAGCCTTATCATATTTGCTGAGATTCAATCACACACAGCATAACTTTGTGTGCACCCACACTGTCATACACAAATCCCAGACACAGGCATACACTCACTGGCTCTGCAGCATTTCATGGTGGTGGTGTGTGTGTCCTGTCTGAGATTGGGGAGATGGCTATCTGGACCCTACAGAATTAAGCAGACAACAGATAGGAGATAGACTTAAAGGAGGAATAGTGACTCAGAGACAGCGGCAAACAGAGGTGTTTTATGTGCTGTTTCCAAATTTATCTGCTCATAATGTCAACAGTTTGGTGTTTCATTCAGATGTTTAGTACATTTTAATAAAGTACAAAGTTTTCCATATCGCCAACAACTACTTGAATTGTAGGAGATGGTTCTTCACCATCATCATGATGAAGTTAATTCATTCAAATTAGAAAAATGACACAGATCTCTGGTTAGCTAACAGACCTCCATGTACTGTCATGCAGCTGACAGGTGTTGCCTGCAAACCAAACCAAATTGAAATGGTCTGAATTATTAAGTCTTTGTCTAACATTTCTTTCTGTCATTGATCTAATATGTTCTCTTTGTTTTATATATTAATTCAAGTGGTCATTATAGTCTCTTTATTGCTCCACTCATGCAGACACACAATAATTCACTACATCTGTTTTCATTGCACTTATTTGAGTCTACTTTTATCTGACGTTTCCAACTTTCTTGTGCTTAAAAACTATTGTTTGATTTTTCCACTGGGGTTTTTATGTTGAAATTGAGAATGTGAATAAAGCAGCTGGCCAGGCAAATAGACAGTCTGCTTCTACTTGAATAATAATTTTGACAAGCCAAAACAACTTTATAAGTATTCTACAGTTTGGAAAATGCTCATACTCACTTACTCAGTTATATAAAAATGATGCCTTTATTGATACATTCAGTGACCAAGTACAACAACAAGCTAAAGACAACACTTAGTTTGACTCATATTTGTAGTCATGTAAAAGACTATTCTAGTGGTAGTAAATTAAGATAACCAGTAATACTATGGATTTATATCCTTTAACTATAACAAACATGGCCATATTTTTCATGTTCTTATTTACCTTTAATACAATAGTTGATTTATGATAAGGCCAACATGTTATGGTTTTCTTCTGATATTGACACCATTTAGCTGCACACAAGAAAATAGTGTCATAATGTTAATGAACATGTTTTTCTATATTTTGTTTTAATCTTCACCTGGCTTATATTTTTTTAATAAGGAGATAGAACAGATAAAAGTGTTGCATGTTGCTGAAATAAGTGGAAATAATAAATAAGATGTGTTTTAGTGGTAGTGTAAATTCAGAAGTAAGGTACACTACCAATCCAGAGCTTGAACACATTATTTCCTTCAGTGTTTTTACTTTATTTTTATTATTTCTAACATTGTAGATTAATGCTGAGGACATCCAAACTGCACACATGGAACAATGTAGTAAACCAAAAAAATGCTAAATTATGCCGAACATGCTTAATATTTTAACTAACTACATTTAAATTTGATGACAACTTTGCATTTTCTCAACGTATTCAAAAAGTCACAGTTTTCAATTGATATTGTGTCTTAATTTGTGTCATGTCTTGTCTTCTTAATTTGCTTTAGACCATCAGTTGTCTTGTGCAGAGAAAGGGTGAGTATAGAATCATTAGCCCTATTAGTGCAACAACCACTGTATAAATCCATATTATGGCAGGAAACATTCATTAAGTAAAGAAAAAAGATGCACCATCATTACAGTACTTTAGGAAATGAAGGTCAGTCAATCGGAAATGTTTATGTGTCCCCAATGTGCAGTCTCCAAAGCCATCAAATATTGGCATTTTTTAGGCTGGTAAAGAGGTAGCTCTACATCTTTATTTCTTGGGACGGTCCTCATAAGAGTCAGTTTCATCATAGTGTTTGATGGTCTGGGTGACTGCATTTGGGGGCATGTGCCCAGTACTGGAGGTTTTTCAAATTGACTGACTTCTTACATATGTCTGTGAAGTTTCTCAGACGTTTCACCACATCATCCAAATGGCTTCATCAATTCTGAAATGAAGAAGTGGGTGTGCCCAAACTTTTGACTGGCAATCTATATGAGGAGTTGGTGATGATATAGCAAAGAAGCAGAACAATGCCTTGAGAAAAACATCTCTCTCACACACACCCACCTACACACATGCGCACAAACACACACGCCACAATTAGCAGTGGCGTTGCCTGAGGCTGGTGAGTCTGGGTAATAAGTGCTTGTTGATGTTTTGCAAATCTCACTGATAGAAAGAATAAACATGGCCTAACCTTTTAATTGAGTGATGACATGATGATGATGGAGAGATTGTTAAACATTGTGGAGCCAAAGAGGAGACTCCTTGAGTTCCCTTCTGTCCTGCTCCATCCACCTGCTCTGTTCCTGTTTGTGCTATTTAGTGCCGCATACAGCATAAACATGACTAAAAAGAGAGCTCTGTTCTAATTCTTCACCTATTTGAATCTCTCACTGCTGAAGTCACTTATGTGTTTTCATAAGAATGTATGAATTGGATGCTCTGTATCATCTTACCTTATTCAGCTTTTCAGATGGAGATCAAAGATTTCCTCATAACACCTGACAACTAAAACCAAATAATCTAGATTATCACTAATCAGTATCTCAAAAAAGGGAAACTGAAATCCCTAACACTAAACGGAAATTAAAAAACTAAATTATTGACTAAGTAAATGTGAAAGCAATGGAAATTGTAAATCTGCTGTGTACTTACTCCATTCTGCACACCTCAGCTGGTGTTTCATTTAAGGCCCCTTTACACAGGATGGCGACCTTTGTACAACCCAAAAAACAGCCATGATGTTCAATGGTTGCTTAAACCCAGAAAATCCAGTGCCTATGTAACTGCACTAGTGATCCTTGTGCCTCCCTCAAACCACCAAAAATGCAATTTTTGGGCATTTTCATGGCAACCTATGAGCGTCCTGTGTCCACTGAGATACCTACATGCCTCCCCTGTACTTCCCCTGTGCCTCCTGTATGCCTCCTCTCTGCCATCATTGGCGACCAATGGCGACCAGATTGACGGGAAAATTTGCAGCAGAATGTGTCCTTTACCTGGAGACCATTGGGCCTGGTACTGTGCCTGAATTGTGCAATCACGGCAATGCTTCTGCCTTCCTTCTGCCGCCTTTCGGCAACCAACCTCCTCAGCGACCATTTGTGACTGTTTTGAACATGTTCGAAGATTTACAGCGACCATGGCATCCATGGCAATGTGTGAAGCATCTTTGAATGAGCCAAGGTGACAATTCTGCCTCCTTTGAGCCTCTAACAATGACCTGGCAAATTTTGTGTGGAGCTTTGATGGGAAACAAAGGTCACTAAACTGAAACTAGAGAATGACACACAGCACAGTTATGGATTTTTTACTATTTTGACATTGATGATCCATTGACAGTTTCTACTTATATGAAAACTATTAGCAGAAGTCAGTGCTATTCAGTCTTTTGTCATAGTGTTGCTTCTAGTCCTACAAGATCAACAGAAAACTTCAATACTACATGTTTTTGGTTTCAAATAAATTCATATGCATGATCATTTCCAAACCAAGACAGCTATACCCACAGGATTTGACCACAGCATAAAGAAGGACAGATCCTTCACTTCAGTTAGTGCTTTCATGTTCATGCCATTTTAGTCTTTGTATTTGCTCCAGAATTTCAGCTTCACTTCCACAGAAGTGACAAATGTATGTGAAGTGGCTGTTCACAAGAGATTCCTTTTACGCACGCATTTTTTAAACATGACCAGCAAAACAACAGACAGGTGTACACCGACTCTGTCTCTTTCAACCAAACACACGCATCCATACATACACTCACACAAGCTCAGTGTCTAAATGGGTGTCTGTCCAAGAATGAGGGAGGTCCACATCCCCGAGGGAACCAATAGGTGGTCAGCATCTTAAGGCAGAGGTTGTAGTGGTGGTGGGGGGTGGGGGGGTCAGCCTATTAGAGAGCCACAGAGGAATGCTCTGTGAAACAGAGACCAGCCAACTGACAGAGACACCACACAGCTGCACTGCTCCTGACATGTTGTACTCGTCTTTTTAAACCCATTTTCTGTTTTTTTCAAACCTGTTTCCCTTTGTTGTCAGTCTTGTAGTTTTCCCCAGCTGAACCGACTTGTTCAGAGAGTCACTGAAGACAACAAATGACACACATGTATTTTGAGGCAACATTTACAAATAAGTTGCTTGTTCTTTTACAGATAATCAATTGGACTCATATAAATTTTTAAATAATAGTAAGATTTTGTGCCTGTTATGAGCAACAGTGCAAGTTTGTGTGATGAAAGACTTTCGTTTCCTTTCTGTGGATCATGATTTCCACCACTTCCAACACAACCAGCACCACCTGCCATTAAGTTTCAGCACATCTGAGGAATTAGGAAGGGGAAGGTGTATGTGTTGAGATATGAGTGTATCACACACACCTAGTGTTTGTCTTAGCCTCAGAGGTGCAGACATGGAAAGAGAAGAGGGGAGAGGAGAAGCATGCCCTGCAGTGTTTAGATAGTGAACTCTGTATGTGTGTTAGGTCTGATGGAGCATGTGTATTTTCTTCCCACCGCCTAAATGATTTTCATTCTTTCAGCGTGTGAATTGAGACTAGACATTATCAGACATGCCAGTTGGTGCTGCAACAAGGAGAAATGCCACGGAAGACCTGCAAGCAACAAGTGTGTGTCACCACAGTGTTTTGGTTTCATAGTATCTGTGAGTTCCATTTGTTTCACCCCCAATTTGTTTCACTCAGTTAACTGGCATGACATCTCATGAAGATAAACTCTCGCTGCTGTTTACCTTTAATTTGAATCATTTACACATATCATATGCTTAGAGCAACATACACACTCACAGATACACACCCTAATATCCACGCATGTGGTTTCCGCAGTGCAGCAGGATGATTGACAGGTGGTAGAAAGGAGAGGAAGTGAAGCTGACAGGACTCTCAGGTGGTGTTAACTCCTGAATGACAGCCTTGCCGCACCCTCAGTGAAAGGAGGAGAGCCTTTAACTCTTCCTAAGCTGAATTCTCTCTTTTATTGTCACATTTAGGTGTTAAAATTGTGTTTTTATTGTCTTAGATTGGAGAAATGATTAGAACAGTGATTTTTTTAAATTGTAGTTTACACAAACATTGACAGATTTTTTGTCAGTCTTTCATTCTTTGTTTCAGTCACAATTTTTGGTTCCTGCAACCCCCCACCTAAGTCCTTCTTGTTGAGTACTATCTTGCATCTGGTCCATTCTGTCTTCTCCTGTTTCTCTATAGTGTTTCTGCTGATCCCTGACTTTCCCTGCAGTTCCCCAGGGTGTGTGTGTGGGGGGGGGGGTGCTTGCAAAGCCAGGTGTCTGCTCTTTGGGCTGTGTCTGTCAATGGTGTCGGGGTTAAGGGGGAGGCAGAGGAGGTGTGTGTCTATCTATGTGTGTGTTGGTGAGTACAGGCTGCCAGGGCACTGTGACCAGGAGCGTCTGGGAGAAATTCCCTAGATTCCCAGGGATCTGGTTGGGATAAAAGCTCCGCTGCACTGCCATGCACCTGGCTGAGAAAGACAGAGATACACAGGCGTGGCTTGAACCCTGACAGTCTTCATCTTTGCACAAATTAACCTAAAATGTAAAACTACACCATCAAGTTCAAAGGTCAAACAACAAATTGAGCCCCAAGACCACCCTTTCTGTCCTCTTGTGACAGATCCAATAATGTTGCAATTTCTCAATCTCCTTTTTTTGTTCAGACACTGATGCAAAGTGTTTTAGTAAAGAAAAACATGCCCCCTTCCTCTCTGTGACTTTGTGATACATTTTAATATAATATTCATCTTCTGTTCTGAAGAGGATCCAGTCTGGTAGTGAGTGTTGGAGTGGCTGTAACAGTGAGTGAAAGTGTGTTGGGAAGGCTGTTTGTGTGTTCAGAGGCCCTTGACAGACTGTCGTCTGTCAGCACTAGTCATCAAGAGTACTGAGAAAACAACCACAGACACTGACAGGCTCAATCTGAGGAGGAAATACTGTTATAGGAGACAAAACTCTGGTTAAACATGGTGTTTATAGGGTGATTTAATACATGGATGTGTAGAGAACATGGACACATGAAATCTGAACTTAAAATAGATAAAGGGTGAAAGAAACAAAGTGGCTCAGACTCTGAAATATGTGAAACAAAATCTAATTATTTGCCACATTGGAAGATATTACTTTCAGTGACGTACTAAACTATTTATTGTATTCAATATTAATGAAGCATATGTTCATATCTGGCCACTGCAGTTAGTTACACTGTGAATAAAAAAATGTTCCTTTAAAATAATGAATTCTGCCTTTCCCAAACTCAGAATGCATTGCGGGATCTTTTTTATTATTTCCCACATTTTACCCATTTCACTCTCTTTGCATGTGCTGGGAAGTAATGGATTGTAACAACTCAACTTATTTTGTTCATTATTTTTATGCATTTGGTCATTTTATTGACAATTTTATATTTTTTTATAATTTATTGACTGTTTGTCCCTTTTATGGTATTTTATTATTTTTATTTTTCAATCTAATACTAATATTTGCTCATTCATTCATTGTTATTTTCTTGGTGATGTGCAGTATAAAATTTCTTCCATATTCCCCCGAACAAAGAAGAATAAATTAATAGTTTTCTATAGTTAAATTCAGAAGATATCTTCCCTTAAAAAACCCTGTTTTACATAATAATGACAGTTTTATACAATATTGATTTCATTTTTTTAGGCCCAAAGCTACACGTAGTGTGTAGCAAAGACCTACGGAATCTTATTTTTATACTTCAGGCCAAAACAATCATATTTTTGAAGCCCAAAACATGCCTGCATTGTCCTAAAACTTGGCATGTACATTTAAAATATAGATATGATGTGTTTCATTACTACTATTTTAGTTCTTTTAAATAATTAATGCTGGAATAATTCTCATTGTATTGTTATTGTACATATTTCCCATAGCAGAATCTTCTTTAGCTCCATTTCAAGCCTGTCTTTTTGATACAGAGCAAGTGTTTACTTGTACTTCACTCCCCTCCTGTTCTTTTGTTATTACTCCCTTCCCCTCTGCCTTTGCTCTCCTCATCCCTCCCTCCCAGTTTTTCAGAACTCACTCCTGTATGTCTGTGTGTACACGTGCAGGTGTGTTTTTGTATGCGCATGTGAATGAGTGTGTGTGTGTGCGTGTGTGAGTATGTGTGTGTGAGGCTGCAGGAATGTTGACCCATGCGGAAAGAGGGTGAAAGACTTCCCAGACATCAAAGGGCAGGTAGCTGACAGAGAGAAGAGGGGCCGATAAGTCCAGTTGGATGACAATAGACCCCGACGCACACCTGGACTGTATGGAGAGGCAGCGACGTGGAGAGAACAGCACACACACACCCAAATGCACAGGACACATTCAGCACATTCACATGCATTTCCCTTTCCAGTCAGCTTCAGCCAAGCACAGATTTCAGGAGGGATGGAAGGGATTCATCCGACTTAAAAGTGTATTTGTCCCTCAATGAAACTATACATTCATGGTTTTCTGGCTGTTCTCAACAGTACTTTGTTAATAGTACTAGTAACTTTTGGGTCTCTTTTGGTCACTTTCTTGACCATTTGTTCATTTTTGTTTTTTACATTTTGGAGATTGCGTCATTCTTTTTTTCATTGTGATGATTCTTTTATCAGTTTTGTAGATAGATAGATAGATAGATAGATAGATAGATAGATAGATAGATAGATAGATAGATACTTTATTAATCCCAAAGGGTAATACACATTGCAAATGCTGTTCATTTTTCATCCATTTCTTAATTATTTTTGTTCATTTCTGCATATTTTTCAGATTGTTTTATGCATTTTTTTCATTTCCGTGATTATTTGTTCCTTTTCATTAATTATTTGCTTCATTTTTGTCTATTCCCTGGATTATTTTGTTCATTTTTACTCATTTAGATGCTCTATTTGTTCAATTTTGTCCATTCTCTGGATTACTTTGTTCAGTTTTCTGTCCTCCATAAATGTAGACCAAAACTCATAATGATGCATTAACAATTCACTAGAACACAAAAAAATCAAGTGTTCAATTCACACAATTTCCAGCAGGATGCCAGATTAATCATAGTCTTCAAAGGAAATCTAGTCCCTTTCTTCAAACACACTCCCACATAGAGCACTCTTAACACATCCTCATTCAGTTCCTTTTTGGTTTTCCTTCAAACACCCCCCCCCCCACACACACACACACACACACACACACATGCATCCTCTTAAACGCCTTCAAGCACTTAGCTCAGTTACCAGGCCATTCATACACCCCCCCTCAGCCTCCTTACAATCCACCCATATAGACAGCCCCCCGCCTCATGTGCGACCTCTGCACCCACAGGTGTTGGGGTTTTTGTCCTTGGACATGTGTGAGCAGCACAGTGTTGTGACGAACCCTTAGACCCCCAACCACCCCAGTGTGTCTTCTCTCAGTTGCAGCAGCAGCTCAGGTGAGTTTGTGGGGGGTTGGGGATAAGAATGAACTTCACTCCACACAAGTCAACGTGTTTCGGGAGGGTTGTTTGAACACTTGGGCAACATTTTTAGTCGGGCATCTCTGCATTTTCCTTGAAATTATGTGAGTTGAACAGCTCCTTTTTTGTGTTCTGCTCAGTTGTCAGTGCATCAGTTTGTGCCATTTTTAGTTTATGAAGGAAAAAAATGTGGCAAAATAAGAAAAGTGAACAACGTAACCTATAAAATGAACAAAATATGGCAGAAAATGAACAAAAATTAACAATGAATGAATGAATGAACGTTGTAAGTCAAATAATAGTTCATCTTAAAATGATCCATTTTGCGCAAGTAATTTTGTTTGGATTCTTTTAAAGAACATATAGTTGAAGGTCCTGGGTCTTCAGTAGGTGCTTTGTCTGATATAAAAGCTCAAGGACTCAGAGGGGAGGAAGAAACAGAGATAAAGCAGGACTAGAGTCCGATTAACAATGACCTTCCCCAACTTTACGCTCTATCACTGTGTGGTAGACGACGGGGTCATAGAGGACTAGAAACCCCTTTACACAGGATGGTGACCTTTGTGCCTCTCGTGTGCAATCATAAAATTTGCCAGGTCACAGTTGGAGGCTCAAAGGAAGCAGAAGGAAGGACATTGGGGAACATATGTAAGTATTGGGGGACGAACGCTTTGAGTGCTGTACAGTAGAAAGGCACTATATAAATGCAAGACCATTTACCATTTACCATAGGTATTAGGGAACTTAAGCACTGGGGAACATACTGTAGGTATTGGGGGGCGATGATATGATCTCATAACAAGGATAAAGATGAGGAAAAAAGCAAAAGACCAATGCCAGTCTTAATTAAAAAGGTGGACATTCAGTTGATATTAAAAGTTGCAGTTGTCGCAGTTCAATATGATCAGTTCACTCTGGCGTCTGATATTGGCCACATTTCTAAAAATAACTGTAGTAACAATAATTTGATTGGCCAAAAAAAATCACATCTGAGTACTGTGAAGCCTGGTGTACATTGTTTAGTTCTGTCCCAGACTAAAGGTGAGAAACACAGTGATATACTGCATTTGGTTGAAGATAAAAATTGGTGTCACACAGTGAGTGAAGTTCAAAGTCCTGCAACCAAAGACGCACTTGGATGAACTAAAGAAAGGGCAAGAAATGTATGATGATTATCTCATACAGTCTGCTGACACCACAGCTAACATGAAATGACACAGTGATCACTGCTACAGGTACAGTATGTTTATGTCACTAAAACTACGAACTTTGAGCTGTCTGTGCAAAATTGTCATCTGAAGTAGGTCTAATGGGTCATTCTCCTTCAGGCCCATCCCAAAGTTTGATTTATATCTGTTCACACAAATAGCATCTTTGTAATATACATTACTTAATACTGACAAGCAAGTTTTTCTTGTCTGGCATTTAGTTATTGTTCTTTGACTTGTGCTGCAGCCTGAGTTTCAGTATGATTTTGTCATCACACAACCTACATATACATATAGATGTCATAACCAGTTCATGGCATCCATGTTACACAGTGTGAATAAACGTTCATGTCTGTTAACATCTTACAGTCTGTAGGAGCCTTACAGGAAGGAGCAGATGAGAGTCCCACTGGGGCAAAAATGAATAAATAAATTCATGCCATATTTTTACACTTTAAATATTACCATAGATAAACTAAGATCTACTGTGAATGTATAGGTTTCATATGGTACATGGACTGACATTCAGAGCATGCACATACACCCAGAGAATATTTACATGTGTGTCATGTTTATTTTAAGACACAGTCCCATTAACACTAGTGACACACATGAAAGAGGGGAAAGGGGCGGGGCCAGCATCAGCCACTCAGTGCCCTTCTTATCTAACTGCACGCGAGCAAGGAGGGGTCCAATCAGAGTAACTCCTTATCCTCACTTCCTGTTTTTCCTGCCAGTATGTCCAGTCACCTTGGCGACCCGGTGGCACACGCAGCCTTTCAGGACCCCCCTTCTTCAAAAGAGTCGGTAGACCTCAGGAAATTAGTTTAAGGTCTCTAAGAGGGAATCAGTCCATTTCCTAATGGGCACTCATTAGAACAATGGCTGACTGCCAACTCCACACTGACTTCAATGTGACGTATTTTCCTTCTTCTTGTTGATTTTGTTTGATTTCCTGCCGATTGCATGTCACTTTTTTTAAAAACATCCTTCTTGTTATTCTCTATTACACACAAGCATAGATGTTTAGTGTTTTGTGGCATCGACAAAAAGTTGAAATTAAGGGACATGATCAAGTATTTGAGTGTAAAGTTCAAAGCAATCACATAAAGAGACACTTAAAATCATGTGTATTTCCAAAAAAATAAGATCAATTAAGGAGATGGAGCATCCTAAGGATGAAATACTACTTAATGAGTCTACTATCTAACCCAGTTTGGTGACTATTTTTTACATTAGTATTAATATTTAGGAAAATAACGAGAGTAGTTAAAAAAGTGGGATTACTCTCAGGGAATGCAGCCTGGGCTGTTCTTAATACTGAGCAATGGAACAAAGCTGTACAGGAAAAAGTCCACACACTAGATGATGTTTCCAATATGCTTAATATGCTCTTACCAGTTAAAACACATTTAAAATTTTCATCTAGTGTGTGGATTTTATGTTTTTCCTGTATGCTTACATGCATGCAATCTTCTAATTGTTACTCATAACCCAGATAAGACATTTTAACAAGACATTGCTATCAAGGCATTATCTTCAAAAATGTTTTGAAAAGGTCAATTTTTGAAATTTGTGCAAATCCAAAACCTTGCCAGTATTTTCTGTTAGAATGTTTTAAAGTAAGTAATTTCTCCCTCTGGCCAGAAATGTGGACTATTCTTTGGTGCATCCAGCTCTATCAGAGTGGATATTTGTCTCTTGAACAGCTGGCCTAAAATTGCTTGAAAATTTGAATAGGGTAAGACTACTATGCATGCAAATATAGTCATTATAGATAATCATCAAAATTGCTCATAAATCCTCCATATCTACTTAATTCCATCTATCCCAAATAGGACAGCCAGACAAGGGTTTGAGCTATTTGAAGTATTAAGTTCTATTGAAAAAGGATGTCAGTGTTTTTTTTTTATATGTACAAATATTGCTAAACTTCAGTTTCAATTATTTCAGTATATGCACTATGAATAGTGAGGCTTAGTTCACATCAAGCAGCAAGTCTCACCAATCAGAATGCTGTCTGTGTCCACTAGGGGCTGGTTCCAAAAGTGAGTCAAATAGAGTACCATGTTAAAATGAACAAATATAGAGCAGAAAGAAACTGATAGCACCCTGGTTTATTTACAGCTCTGCAGACACCAATATTTGTGCATAATTAAGTGCATACATGCTATGATTGACAGGTTTGTTCAGGCCAGAGGCTTCACTGTTTGATGCAACCAACCTCAGCTCCTCTGCAGTCCACATCTAAGTCCATTTTTGGATCAGAGTGAGCAGGCAGTGGAGCCAGGGCAAGAGGCTTTTCAGCTTCCAAATGGCTCTTCAGAAAAAATATAGGCCATGTCACAGAGGGTTTGTCCATCTTTCATAAAGATTCAATACTGTTTCACATTGTGGAGTGAAATAAAAATATTAGTGGACCATTTGTTTTCAGCAGGGTGTGTGGGGGGGGGGTATGTAGATGTAGATGTAGTCAAGGACATGACACTATCTGAAATTTATAGTAATATTTTTCCTAGTTCCACTTCAGTAAGTTCTGCACAGACCTTTGAAATACAGGAGGAGTGCAGCTTGTCAGAACAGTGTCCTGTCTTGTCTGTCAACACATATTGTGGCCATATCCTCTTTGTCTGTTTGTCAGAATCAGGTATAATTGGCCTCTTATTACACATACATAACATCTGCATGTCATATCTTTCAGAGCCTCGGCCTGGCTGGGATTACTGTTGATGTAGCTGGTGAACTATTAGACTGAACTGACATGTGTCAGCCATATTTTTGTCCCAAGGAACTGTGGTCAGACTCTTTTTTTTTTTTTTTTTTTTGAGTCACCGGAGCTCATTCAAACACATTCCTGAACACCAGCAACAATAAAGTAAATTGAGGACATACACGGATAAATGTATTCTATATGTTATGGTCACTTTAAAAAATGCACCTGCATATTTGCTCATGCATGCAGATCTACATGTGTGTGCCTTCTCCATCATGTTGTGTTAAATGTCAGGGTCAAACCTCAAGGGGACGTCTAGGCACACGTTCACCTCTATACCCTTTCACCCCCCTCAGAACCGCCTTCCCTCTTTCATAGAAGGGTTAACGAGATCTGTCACCACCTCACCCAGCGTTTATTATGAGTGGGCTCTTTCCTGTGTCAGGTAAAAATAATCGAGCGGTTCCACAGACGCATTTGGCCACTGGGATCCTTAGGGGTCCCATGTAGATGGCTGAGCCTGATTTGTTTTTATTGCAGATTCTCAAGGGGGAATATTTTGGATTCAGGGTTGGACACAGAGGAACTGACTTTAGCTTTTAGGTTTGTAGTCAGGAATGTTGCCACCACCTAAGGATTCTCATCTTACCTGTTAAAATAGACATTGAAAAAGGCAATGGTGATTGCGGCTCACTTTAAATGCAAAAAAAACCTGGCCTCTTAAAATGTCAGTAAGAGAAGTACATGATGCATGATCAGTTGATGCTTCCATTCTGACCCTACTGTTTTTCTGGTGAGGTCAGATTATGAGGATGATTAAAATGATCAGTGTTTACATATCTAATCATGTGTAGTTGATGAATAAATCTATATATAAAAGTGCAACACCTGTCATTGTTAAAAACATCTTTTTCATGACAGCCTGGATTATCAGTGATACCAAATGAGTGCCTAAAAATGCCAAAAAAGAGGGGAAAAAAAGCTGAATATTATATATAATGGGAAAACAAATGGATGGAGTATGGGGAAAAATTGTTATTTTCCATGGCTGTGACCAATATTCCTATTTCTGCTCTGTGGTTATCATCATATACAGGTAACTGTTTAGATATTCATCCAAGAGCTCTGCAGTATGTACAGTATAATCTGATAGGTCAGGTTCTTCTCAAAAAAAGTCTTCATATACTTGATTGTACAGTACATTAGATCAGCGGATTGAGGTTAAATAAGCATTAATGCACAAGAAGACCAAGTTAAAAAAATGGAAAAATGTATTTAGCCCTCAAAGACCCGAATGACTGTATACGGTGTTGTCCAAAAATATGCAAATGTACTCTTATTTTTTATTCATTCTTTTTCCAAAATGCAGTGGTAAAATCACCACTTTAACTTTTCAACTCTATGATGCCAATTGCTGTAGTATGTTTGAAAACAAAACACTATACTGTAGTTTTGAGACGGGCATGTCAAAAATCCTCAGCGTAGGTCTTTGAGGGTTAAAAATGTTAAACAAGGGCAAGGAAGCTAGTGATGAGGCATGTGTTACTAATGCCATTAGTTAACTGATTGTTAGTTGTTGGTGTTATTTGTTATTGTTTTAGGTGTTATTATCCTCATATACCTGTATATGGACTTGTAGATGCCTGTTACACTTGCTAGTAGGTGCAAAAGGCACTAATCATCTATTTGCAGAAAAGTGGCTTGAGAATCAGATTCACTATTTCATTAAGTTTAGGCAAAAAAATCCTCACTTGGATAGGGTTAAGGAAAAGGTGTAGGGTATACAGAGAAAATGCACACCAATGAATAAAACAGAAATCTGTAAGAAGTGGAACAGGAGTCCACTACTCCATATGTATAGGCTAAAAACACCCCAGTGGCAGAAGAATTCATCCCTCAGAATTGGTTGGATGAGGCGAGTAATGGCAGAATAAAAAAATCTAAATTAAACAAAGGTAAATGCTGTCATTATTTAACTTAATAATTTTATCTTTTACCACACTTTTACCTCAACAATAATCAGGTTGTTTTGTACCTAAACCTAACCCAAAATGCACTATACATGCACTGTATTTCCATTTTCCATAGCCGTACTGTGTATATTGTTATGGTTGGATTTGATTTTGCCTTCTATCATTTCAGTCTTGGACACTCTCTCTGAATTCACGCCAAATGTTCTTTGTGCCAAGATAATTGTCCTCAAGGAACCCTGTGCTCTTATTTCACACCTTTCACTGACCAAACAACCACACACGCTGCCCCACAAAGCATTTGGTGTGATATCAAGAATGCCTGAGTTGATTATTAAATGCATCTTCCAGCATATTCAGACATCCACAAACATTCACACCAGCCCACACACTCTACACAGGAGCTGTTTATTCCAACAGGGCTGAGACACAGGCTCATGTAGGCCAATGTCAGCATTAGCAGAAACTAAATATTTTCATTGAGAGGGTATCTGTTCATGTCAACAATCTGATAGGGTGCTGGGGAAAAGATAGGTGGTTCCCATGAGGCCTGTGGCCTCGGCAGCTAAGAGAAGAGTTGCTGGTGGCACAGAGGAGGAGTGGGGGGAGGTGCGGACGTTCAGGGTGAGGAAAGAGGGTTGTGGGATTGGTTGTTGCCCGATATCAGGAACATGGTGAGTGTCAACACATTCAGAGGGACAGATAATAAGTGAGGTCAGGACGTGACAGGCGAGCGATAGATACTGTGATACAGGTGATTCGACTGTGAGACATGTAGGGTTTCCATTGCAGCTACTGTGAAACAATCTGAGCAATTATAAATATATTATGAAATCAAATAAATAAAGTACAGAAAGTACAGACCTCTGCCAAAAATCACAGTCCACTCCCACTCTCGTTCCACCATACTTTTGTTGCATCACAAATAAAGCACAAATTATGACCTTTGTTTTCCTCCTTTTTGTCAGCTGATATCCTTTTTCAAAAAATTTTAACTGTCTGGCAACATTCTGATGTACTCTATGGCAAAGTGAAAAACGACCCTCCGCTTGATTTAATTAACTCATTATTTACTTCTTCTTATTCCTTCACATTGGAAACAGTCTCAATCCATTGCTCAGATTGTGGGCTTGATGAAATATCAAACAGAAAAATAAAATTCATCAACATATCTTGTGAGAAGCTGTTAGTATATCCTGATCTAATCAAATCAAATCTGCAGAAATGACTGCTTCATGCAAAGACATTTTTTTCTTTTCATGCATGTTTTTATTTTTTGCACAAACAACATGGCTGACAAAACAGAATCAAAAGGAACTGTAGATTTTTAGAACATTTGCTGTGTGCCACTTTCAACTTTGTACGATAAAAACTTTCCTGATCCGGTTTTTGATGTTGGTCTTTGACCTACAATCACCTGTACTCCCTGTCATCAGAAAAGCGTAAATAAATGAATGACACCAAGGTCCAACACTGTGGATATCCGATAGATAAACAAACACTAGTAAAAACATAACCTTGTTGATGCATAAAAGCGCCTCGAAGCAATGTCAACACTCCATAACACTACAAGACTACATAATACTGACGATAAAAGAAAAACAGTGTTATATAATCTGCTGCATCTTAAATAGTTCTATGTTTTTAACCTATTATTACCCTCTACAACCCAGAGACATTTTTGCAGATAGTTTGTCCTTATTTTGTCTTTTATTTTGTGTGAATTGACTCTTTATCAATCAACTTTATTTATAAAGCACTTTAAAAACAACCTTTAGGATAAAATGCAGCATTAACATACAATTTCACTGCTTTTTTTTTGCCAAAGTGGCCACATGTGGTGCAACAGAGTCAGCTGACGTTTTCTAATAATCTGTGCACATGTGAAATATGAGTTAAACATATTTCCACTAAATTATACTATGCACATTCCTGGTTAAACATGGGTTAAACCCCTGATACTGAGCACTTCCTATGTTTTTCTGCTTTGTGCTTTACTGTGTGCTGCTGTTCATTTACTTACCACTACCTAGTTTTTGTCCTTCACTTCTGTGGGTTTTTTTTCTTCTTCAACATGAATTTGTCCGCACTGCTTGTAAATGACAATGTGTTCTTAAATGACCTGACAGCCATCGTGAAGGACGACTGAAGCTGGAGAACATTGGGTGTATGTTTGAATGTTTCATTCATCTAAGAGCCTTTGTGTTTTCATAACACTCTCCCCCTGCAGCAGTGTGTCAGAGGGAATCCACTCTGCTACCATCTATCATGTACTGACATATTTCTCCTCATACTGTGACAAACTCATCTTTACCTTTCTGCCAGCACAATGCAAACCGATCAGAACTGCAAATCTACCTTCTACATCCTGTTCACTTTGAAATGTGTTTTAAACACTCCATAGCACTGTCATAATGTTAGTGTTACATTTGTCATAACATGCAGCCGTATATTGTGCCTCGGGTGGTTTAACAAAACACACACACATTACTCTGGCAATCATTCCATTCACATTTCTGAGTTGTCTGGGAAAAAATGGTGCTCTCTCGGCAGCCTTTAAGCATTTATCAGTGTAATTAACTCAACAAAGAATCATTACAGATTATTGTAACATTTTCTTTTTGTATTCTACACTATGTAACATTTCTACCTACAATCAAAAGATGCAAACTAATGTTTACATAATTAAACACTAGCATAGTAAATGTGTCCAGTTTAGCCACAGCTGTTTTTCAGTGGTTCATTCTTCTTCTTTTCCTTTCGGCTGTTCCCTTCAGGAGTCGCCACAGCGAATCATCTGCCTCCATCTCACCCTATCATCTGCATCTTCTTCTCTCACACCAACTACCTTCATGTCCTCCTTCACCACATCCATAAATCTCCTCTTTGCTCTTCC
>JAQQAE010004049.1:0-14369 GCA_029823295.1 Pseudamia nigra | reverse complement strand
CCCCCCCCCCCCCCCCATGCAGATCATGATATAAACTGACATATTCTAATGTGCTGATTATGTATTAACGGTACATCTGTGGAAATTCTGTCAACATAAAAACATTAGCATAGCCATTCACAGGAGTTATAGCAGGAGGAGACTTTCAACAAGGTCTGCAGATCTCCAGAAACCTTTACAAAAGTAGTTTCCCTCTTACAAACTTGCTGTCCATAAATATTTGTTACATGTTATAATTTTAAAAATGGTCTCTGTTAGAAGTTGATAAACGAGTAGATTTATGTTTTTTTATGCAAGTCTTGCCTTTTCGGTCCATCTATTGTATTCTCATTTTTTTTTTCAATCAGTGCCTAGTAGCACAGTTGTTGCTTGGAGGGGATTCCTTTGTAAATAATAAGCAGGTATTCTGCTTTTGATATTACTTAGACATTTCAACTGCAGGCGTATTTTTAATCATGCATAGCTTATGGTGGTTGTGTGAAATATATCCAGGTACTATACAGGAAAAAATTATGTTTGGTTAACTGCAATATAGCATTTGTTCTTATTGATGATGTACCTTTCCTTATGAGCACATTTAATAAATAGAAGACTTCATCGCCCACTAGTTCCGTTTATATACGATAATGCTGCGTCCGGTGAAGCTGTTTATGATTTTAAGTAGTCTTTAGAAGTCTTACTGTGCGGACTATGACGGTACCGTGTACATATGACGCTATTCAGTGAACACACGCTGCTGTTCTATAAAACAGCACAGACATGCAGTTTGATCGTCGCACGTCAGGATTCAGTGCAGTGTTTCATGTCCATTGTAGCCTGTTTAGCTATAATAAGCCATCGTGAGAGGGAACACTCACCACTTCCTTCGCCTTCGGTGAAAAGCCACTCTTAGGTCTGCTCCTTTTGAAAATCTCATCTTTGGTGGAGTCAAAACCTATTCCTATTGCCTTGTTTCTTGTTTTCACAGTCTTTACGCTGGCTTTGAAAAGTAAAGTTATATCTACAGCCATGACTGTGCGACCGCGGCAACACGGCTATAAACAAACCGACACGTCACCAGAGCAGACGTCATTATCCCGCGACACAGGATTTTCCCTGAGACGAAGAGGAAACCCTTACATTTTACCTTAAACGGTTTAACGGTATTTATTAAATAAAACTGTTATTGTGCTGCACGTATTTGCATCCAGTAAGTGTTTGGGTGAATATACAACTACTCTACGCCTTGATTCGGTTGCAGGTAAAAAGATTTTAACCAATATCCAAAATCTCTTAAGAGCAAAGTTAAAAGGACTTAAATGCAAGGCTTCAATCCTTCAGGGCAGGTTTTACCAAACTTATGGTGAAAACGAAAAATAGTTGTGGAACGTTTTAATACCCCGTACATGTGTTTATTATTGTATGCATTTTTGTCAATTTTATTGTCATATTTATATATTTGTGTTAGCTTTCTTATATAAATGCACATTATTTTATCTTTCAATATAAGAAACCTAAAAATGCAATAATATATGAATTAATTCTCATGAAAAAATGGAGACATTATTGCAGTTTATAATTAATTTGAGATGTTTTTTTTTTTTTCTCAAAAGATTGGGAAGCACTAGTCTAGAAGACTGTGTGATGGACACTGCACTGTATGCATATATTGTAAGGATACAATAAGATCTAATTATGTATGCAATTATGATCAAATCATTCTGTCCTTATTTCTCTTTTAGAAAGATGCCACAGCAAGTCTTGGATGGATTATCCAGCAGGAAGAGGAGGCCAAACTGGACCGACCAGGAGTGCCTACTTCTTGCAAAGTTAACACAGGAGAGAAAAGAAATTGTCAGAGGAAAGCGTAGCACCGGTGTGTCGGTACAGGACAAAAGACAAGTCTGGGAAGAGATAACTCAAACTATCAATGCAGCCTTTCCACATAGTCATCGCACAGTTTCTGACTGTAACAAAAAGTGGGACAACATGCTGGCAAAGTCAAGAGAAGAGATAAAACGACTTAAGATGCAAGTGGGTACAGGTGAGAAAAATGTGCAGCTTGACAGTGATAAAATGTCAGATATGAGATCAGAAAACTTAAGATTTTCCTATTGTTAATAGTTCCATTCATCTTATTGCACAGTTGCACAAGATGAACCAGAAAGTTAATTGAAATGTAAATATCTGTCTTTTTGCACCTTCCATGACCGAATAGAACAGAAAGACCAAAGAAAAATCCCATTTTACGTGCCCCTTCCATAATATCTAAATGAACAGTGATTATATATCATTTGTCAGTCGCAGTTACCGGTACTTAACAGCTAACAGTAACATGAAAAATTAAGAATCAGGAACCAAACATAATAATTTAAAGTAAAAAGGACAATAGTTTTCATCTTCATATAAGTTATTTTTCTTTATTCGTACATTTATTAAAGTGACAAATGTTTAAACATCCTTTAAAAAAAGTCTGAAATTCTACAGATTGACACACATCACAGAAATACACACAAGTAGTGTTTGCATACCGAATGCTGAAAATGACATTTCAAGTGTTTCAGTTCAGTTGAAACAGTTCAGCGGTACAGTTTCTTGTAGCATTTAGTTTTGGCTTGGGTATCATTGATAATGCCTGTAACTCAACTTAATGTTTATGTCAATAGGCCTCACTTAAACAGTTGGTGTGTTCTCTGGAATCCACAATGTAAATAATTCCTGTTGATTTTTTTACTTTAAGATAAACTGTGGCGTTTTGCTTATACATAAATGCAACATAGTTAAGAAGATGAAAAGACAAGCAGCATTGTTTTCACCTGATATAGTTTTTATTTATGACATGTTATTAAAGGATATGAATATAATTCAATTTCATTATTGCATGTACATCTTTAAATTTTCAGATGAAGCACTAACCCTCAATCAGTTCAGTGCTGTGACCCAAATCGTGATTTCTATGATGAATCTCTCCAGCTTGTTGGTACAAGATGGAGAGGCTTCTTCAGCATTACAGATGGAAACTCAACAAAACAGGTAATGCTTTTTCTTACTTGACATTTTATTAAACTGTTCCCATAAATAGGTGTGCTTCTGTCAAGTGACAATTTAACAAATTGTAGCTAATACTATGCTTTATTACACTATTCTCATATAGGCTTTATGATGTCATTTGAAATATCTACCAATGGGGTTTATTTTATTGGAATTTTATTCACGTACTGCAATATGGCATGAATTCTTCAGATCTTATCTTTGTATCAACAATACGTACATAGTGAACACTTGTATGTAATTAATAAATAGAAAAAAAAGTTTATGTACTTTGTTTATTTATTTATTTATTTTTAGCTGTGACACAAATGGAAGTATCCACACTTTACATCAAACTTCAAAGACAGAGCATGAGTTCTCTTCATATAGCCCTTGCAACTCTCCCATAAAACAAGAACTGACAGCTTTTGTTGACATCCCGGAGTCAATCTCAGTGCGGATTGGTAGCCCTTTTCCTGCTGCTGCATCTTTTTCCTCTGGAGAACAATTGTCAACTCCCTGCTCCTCTGTGGCCTCAGCTGCACAAGAGCGTCTGGATCTTGAAATGTCTGTGCTGAGGCGACAAGAGGCAGTGCTCAAACTGCAAGAAGAATATTACACATTAAAAGTTAAGATGATGAAGAAGAAAATGGAAATGGAAGAGTCTCTTCTAAAGGAGTAGCCTGCTTTGAAACCATACTGTTTTTAATTTTCTCTTAAAAATGTCTGCAATGTTCTATGTCTGGTTCTATGTGAAACGTAAACACATTCTTCCATTTTGAACGCCAATCAGTGTTCTTAAGTAATTCATGTTGACATTAGTTTAGAATGTGGGCATGCTAAATGTATATTGATTTGTTGTTGTTTTTTTCATTATTTTTTGTGCAAATTGTTGACCAAGCAACAATGGATCTATGACCCATTTTCAGACCCAAGCTGAAGCCTGGTAAAGGCAGACTTAGACCAACAGAAAAAATTTCAAGAGATTGCTTGTAAACAATTGGTCCTATCTGTCTGTCCATCCATCCCTGCTGCAACTTTAAAGTAAAAAAAACTACATTTACCAAACCTGGCATACAGGCTGATCTTGGGGCTAGCACCTGTGGCTATGTTATGTATGAAAAGGCCAGAAGCCAAAGCTCATAAATATTTAAAATCATTTTTGGCATAAACCAACTTTATTATTAGAGCTACGGTCACCAAATTTGAACAGAAGTTAGACTAGGTCTTTGTTGAGTCCTCTGATATTAGCCATTTTCAAATGGGACTGTGTGGCTGGACTCGCTTTCGGAATTGGCCTGGAGTGCACACGTCAGCATTAGTCACAGTTCAGCCATGGAGATTTCTGCTTCATTTCGTCCCATTCATATAGTCTCTTGATAGTGAACATTTTTCCAGATTTGATGCCTTGGGCTGCCTTATTGTCTGTGTACCATCTGAGGTTAAGAGGCAATAACAGACATTTGCATTTGTTTTTACCTACTGCTTATAACCGTATACACTGTGGCATTTTGCTTTTCTATTTATAATACAGGCTGTATATTTTTAGTGGACATAGTAACTGTGACAATAAACATCTGTTTCTGAACTTCTATTCTGAGGCTGGTGAGGTTGCCACTACCCGGTTGATAATTTGGAGCCAAATGCCAGATATTATCATATTTGAACAAATGAGAGAGGAGCTGTGTATGTACAGTGTGTCACCGGTCTTATGGGTGAGCTAATGCTAAATATTAGCTTATTGACTCAGTAAAAGTTCGCACAAGCATTGGCAAAGTAATTTTACAGTGTTTAGCGTAAGTACTATTCTGTTCTGTATGTACTGTCTGACAAAAACAATGCATTACTGAATAAATAGAAAGTGTGAAATTTGGACTTAAAAGCGCTACATAAAGGTGAATCTGTCACCACAGTTCAGTACAGCATACATTTGCCAGACAATTTGCCTTGTTAGTATATTAATAATGGAGAAAAAAGTACAGATGGACCAGATCACGAAAAACACATGATGGAGACAATGATGACAAAAAAATATTCAATTTTCAATGATTTTTTTGGAGTCAAATGGAGGGTTGCTCCAGTGGTCACTGCTGGTATTGCAAGTTATTTCCACATCAGCCTCACTGAACAACCCTGCTCCTCAACCACTTGTTGGTAATGTATTGCAGTTAATTCATAAACCGTGCTTGTAATACAATCCTGTAATCGGTTAGTGTAACCTGCTGTTATTATCCCCGACAGGCCCTGAAGGGGCATATAGGAACAGTGACAGTACTTCCGTCCGTCCTGACATTTTTACTTATATCTTTGCAACTCCGAGGCCCAAAGGCCCAAACTTTACCTTTGGTTACCGGTACATATCTTAGGGAGAAGGGGTACAATGGTGAACTTGACCTAATTTGAATATTTAATTAGGTCACAGGGTCATTTGGTGACCTAACCACCTTTTGGATTCTACACACTTAGCCTTTAGAGCTAGGGCTCTGAATTTATATATGTACTGTATCTACTAGGTGCCTGGGGACAACCTCCAGCATACCACATAACCTGATCTTGATCATAAAGATCAGCAGGGTCTGAAAGTGAATTTGTGAATTTTTCTTTGATGTACATTTTTTGTAAAATATAAAGCCCTTCGGCAGGGAATTTGCCAATTCACGGCTTTCTTGTTGTGTTTTAGCATAAGTTGCACGATGAAAAGCAGTTAGCTTAGTTAGCCGGGTTTCTTCGTGGTTTACATACATGTAAACCAAGTTGACGTAAGCATGAAATGTTTCTTTCCCTGGCAAATGCATATTGACATATGTATGTGACATTCCTGCAGTTAAACTGTGAAATAGAATGTATTCATTGTAGGTAGTATAATTTGTGTTTATTTACCATGGAAGTCTGTTTCATGTGTGTCCTCTTACATTATAAGAAACACTGTTTATTTGCTGATTCATACCATTAACTCCTTAAGTGCAAATTTGGAAACTGTAAAAGTTTGACATACATATTTGTGAAAATTAAATATAATCATGCCAATGTAAGTAAAGCTAAAATAATGTCCTGTCTAGACAAATGTAGCAATTTGTGAGTAATATTTCTCTTAAATCTGTATATTTGTAAATGCCTGAGGTTGGCACTCACATGTAAGCACTGGGGCCCAGAGTGTTGAATAAAAGTCTGTTATTTGCTGTGTGGTTTGCTCATTTCCTTTGTTAGTGTTGTGCCAGACTGCGTTTCAGCTGAGTGCTGGGACTGTCTGTCCTTTTCTGCTGCCTCAGCATCAACTCCTCGTCACTTTTTTTCTCATTTGCTCTCGGAGCTTTGACTGTGATGAAGGAACAGTATTTTGAGCAAAACTTAAGGGCAGAAAACTAAAATCACAATTACCTTCATCATACCAAAGGCATTTATGCGAGTGTCAAAGTGTCATAACTTGTATCTTACTGGACTTACTACTTGCATTTATTGTAACTTGTAGCATGCCATTCCCAGTGTTGCTTTTCACAACAAAGATTAATTTATTTTTATTCATAGCATGTAGTTTTAGCTCTGTATATATCAAAATTATTTTAAGTCTAATTTTGTTAACTAAATATGAATTTAGTTTAAATTTACACTAAAGTCAGACAACAAAAGTCTTTTAATGAACAAGTTCAACTAAAGTGCAATGTCATAAACATTTCTCTAAAAATTCATGTTAAGTTGTTTATACCAAAATGGGTTCCGATCCAACCTGTTTTTCAAATCCTCCCTCCCTTTTATTTTTATCTTAATTTATTATTCAATGAAAATATAAATAGATTTTCATTATAGATTAAATCATCTAACATTGCATGTTTTATTTGTTTATGGGGCCTGTTTTCATCAGTGAAAAATACTGTCCATAAAATTATTCACAATTAGAGGTTATATAAGATTTGATCGTGTGCTTGCATGAACTTTGAATTGGATTCAAGGTCCTTGGTTCCAAAATTAAATCAGTGTAGAAGTTTGAATCATAATATCATCAGTGTTCGTTAGATGATCATCAGCTGGCCCATGGACCAAAAACAGGAAGTTTTTAGCTTTTTTATCCAGGTGTCAACAGGCTCCGTTTTTAAATGAAGGGTCCCCTAATATGATATTACAGTGAACAACAGAGTTGATGCCTGCTGCATCAAGCTTTGATTGACAACGTGCTTCTGCCATTCACACCTGCTTCTGTGGATTAAACAAAATGTAACTATTGCAAAATGTGTACAAATAAAATATGACACATGGCTTGACTGTAGTTGTGGTTAATAAGTAGTTATTATGACAGTTTATTATGACACCAAGTTAGTGTTTAGCATTAGTGCACCCAGTGCCCTAGCTTGGCCTCTCCCTGCCCTCTGTCTTTCAGGTTATGGGATCTAAATTTTGAAGAAAAACAAAACTAATACGGTTTCTAAAGTAGTGACTGCACGCAAGATAACAACCTGTACACTGACTGCTTTGTACACTGTGTTTGGGTCAGTTGTTCAGCAGAAATCCTTATCCTCACTTGTGAGTTCCCTTCTGCTCCTCTTCCTTGGCAGGAGCAACACTAGCTACTGGTTGTTTCTAACGATCAACAAGTGAACCATTGTCAGCAACTCACAAGCTGGTGCAGATGTTACAAATCGAACCTTTGACACTGGTGTGTTCAACAGATGATTTTATTCGGCCATATTCTTACTCCTTTTTTGACTAATTTCCAAAAAGTCTGTATTTCCCTCTATTATTATGCAACAGTGTTCTACTGTTATTCTTTAAGTGCTGTCAACATCTTAAATTTGTATTGTAAAGAACAAACTCTTTCTTAAGCGATAACTACCAGAACACTGAACTGTGCGTTCAGTAACCTTCCTTTATTAGCATTCCTAGATGCTATCTGTCTCTGGATGAAGCGTTTGTGATGGTATTCACACCCCCACCCCACCCTGCCCCTGACAGATGAGCCATGTTTTGGAGTGTCCTCTGGGCAGTCCACTTAACTGCCTGAAAAGGAACCCCTTAATCTCCACTTTCTCTTTGTTTGGGCTATTATCAAACCTGTCAGTCGTGGCTGCTTTATCTTCACAGGATTCATCCACTGGCTGTTTGACGTGGGCTTAATTCTATCAAAGGCCTTTATCTGCGCTTTGCCTCAGGATGCATCCTTCCTTTGACTTGCTTGAATAGTCTCATTTCTGATAAAAGGATCAATTTTTTTTTTTGTAAATAACACAGATTTGTGTGTTTTTTAAATGTATGTTGCTTGTTTGTTTGACTCCTGCTGTATATTGTATATATTAATAAGTAATTGCTGAGCTTACATACAGCTGTGTTCTGTGTTGTGTTTATTATGCTTATAGCCTGAAACCGGAGTTAATGACATGATAGCTCATCACCCATCACTGGTCCAGATTGGAGATAGTGCCGTTCCCTTTGATGGGCGTTAGCTCTATCTTTTGGCAGTTAGTTATTTGAAACAGTCTGAAGAATGTCATGCAGCTTGATCTAATGAGGAGCAATTACATGGGAAGGAGCTGTTGCCTTTGAGGTGGAGGCTTACCTGCCACACCCTGCAGGCTTACAAATAAGCCTCTGGACACGTCCCAAATGTGTGAAAATGGTCCCTTTTCTTCACATCCTTCTCACGGTGACATATGGTCTGACAGGATCTGACAGGTGGACCAGCGAGGGAAATGTTGGCTACAGCGCTGAATTTACTCATCGAGTCTGGGTTGGCTTGACGTCAATGAGACAAACAGAAGAAGCCTTTTCAGAGCCCAGAAAAAATTATATATTGAGTAAGTGCCAATATGTTTAATTCAGATTTTAATACATGACCTTTTCCTTTGCCTCATGATGGCATGCTTACTTAATTAACAATGAAATAAATGAATGTATTGCACATATGTGCTGTCAAATAGATGATAATTTAGCAAAAAGCAAGTATTATTATGTATTATTATGGACTGTATATATATATGATTTGTAGCACATGTGTTTCGGTAGTGTTCTCATGTGCATATACAGTATAACTGTCTAAGATCTTTACTCGTTATTCTGCTGTATGCCTGAGAATATTTAGATGTTAATTCTTTTCTACTAGCATAATAACAGGAACCCATTCTTGCATATGAATCATCTGCACTGCATGCAAGGTCATGTACATGTAAGTTTCCTGGAAAACTAATCATGGAAAAGACAGGCAGCTTAGCTGCTTGGACCAACAAAGAACTACCCATAGGTTAAGTACAGATGTTGCAATCACAAATTGGATTTTCCATAATGCAGTCGCTGCTACAAACGCTTAACTTTATTTAGATTTGAAAGGGCAGTACCCATTACCAATAGGCTTCAGGGGTAATGCCTGTGCAGCAGAGATTAACCACAATCTATGCTTTTATTTTGTTGGCGCAGTGACAGCCAAGAAAGGGGAACTTTCTAAAAAGACATGGTTACAAGTCAAATTACCCTTTACCCACTTATTTTATTTTGTCTTAACCATCACCACGAGCACAAACAAAGTGGTTATTAAACTTCGTTTTGAACATTGGATAGTGACTGGATTTTAGCCATTATATTATTGTTGTACTTTGCATTATTTTGCTTTGCTCTTACCGAAAATGTCTCTTTTTTCATTTTGTCATCAGCTTAAAGACTGTTTTATGGGGGTTTTGGATATGAGTTTCAAATATGATATAATCATGCTGTAGCCACACTAAGACAGTCCAGATTTAAGCATTCTGGATATGCATGACTTGATCATTTTCCACAATGGTCCTCAGAAATGGACAGCAATTGGCCTGCCAATGAAAGGGGATCCTCTTTGTAATTAAAGCCAGTAGAAAATTGGATCATTTTTTGCCTGGACAGCTTTCACATTCCAGCCTAATATGGCATTGGAAGCTTTTGAAGTTGCTGTCTTGGCAGTCCCAAATTATACCTTTCATCAGCCAATCATAAGAAAATGGCAACCTGACATTCCCAATCGCAACTTACTTTTCAGCTCGAGTCCTTGTAATCAAGGAGGAAAGCATGATACCCACTGACAAATCGACTATGAATACTAGAATTACAATTTCTCTCTCATAACTTGTGGAATGTTTTATTTTAAAGATCAAAGTGAATTTTACTTCATCCACCAAAGGTCACTTATATGTAATTATCTCTTTACTTTTTATTGGCTCAAACAATTACCTTTTCAGTGAACCCTGAATAATGCTACTTATTGTAATCTAAATGTCAAGTCAAGCATGTAATGCAAACCAACATTTTGCCACACAATGATGCACAATTATCACTGGCAAGCAGTTTTTAGTGTTTAGTCGATTTTTTTCCCAGTAGAATTTATCATGTACCATGTACCTGCCATTTTATGTATACATGCAGGCTGGGGACTTTTCTGAAACATATTAAGTGTAAAAGGTTTTTCAAAATATTTTTATATAATATAATACTAGGGATCACACATTTAATGTCTGCACCTGACAAGGGGTTACAGACAAACCAACTGAACACATCAAACTCTCATGTAAACTCTCACTAGAGATTGAAACATAGAGGATAAATGTGTCAGTGTTGCTGATGTTTGCTCAGCTACCTGCTCTGAGAAATCCAAGAAGAAAAAACAGGTATGGCTGGATGTCACTGTTTTTTAAGTATTCCCACTACTTCCCATCATCTTCATTTTCTGACATTATTTCCTGTGTCCAATCCATTCTTTTGTTGTCAATGTCTTTGCTGTTTGGGTCGGTATCAATACACACTACCTGACTGCACCCAGAGACAGCTCAAAAAAATTCAAACATGTTTCACTGACTGTGGCTGAGGTCGGGTTGGGTCTGTCCTCCTCACACACTACAGTGGTACCTCGCTGTACAAAATTAATCTATTCCGGTGTGACGCTCGTACAGCTATAATTTCTTACAGTGGTGCGGGGTTTCAACCATATTAATGTATATAAATAATATTAATCCATTCCGGGACCAACGAAAACTCTCATATATAGTACATATATATTATATATTACACATCCATATGCACACATTTTGTTCGTTATTATTATATGAAAAGGAAGTTATGTTAATTATATGAAAGGAATGCATGAAATTAGTTCTAAAAATGATTAATGTCTTCTTACCTTGACTTATGACAAGGTGCGTGTGTCAGCTGACTGCGTCCCGGGCCCGGCCTCGGTGTCCGAGAATGGAATTATAGCAATCGTAAGCTAACCAAGAGGGTAAACTTATAACAATTGAGGACTTGTCTGGGATCTTAGAACCGAGAGTGAATGACCCTAACTTCTGGGACGTTCGACCGAGACATGAAATGTAGTGTTAGCAAGTGTTTTATGTGCTTCGGTGTGTGAAAATAATGTAGTTCGTTTTGAGTCTGCATGGTGGTGCTAACAGTTATCAACACAGAGCTGTGTTGATAGCTAAGATCAGTAGCTGTAAGCACGCCGAGCAACAGCTTTGTGTTAATAGCTCCGGAGCTGTGTTGATAGCTCAGAACAGTAGCTGTAAGCACGCCCAGCAATGGCATTGTTGTTAGCTCTCTCTTGGTTAACCCTCTCAGTTAGCAAAACAGCAACCACGGTTAGCCACCGTTAACTCCAGAGCGGACAGTGGCAGAGAGCGGTAAGAGGAAAGGTGGGGGGACTGGCGGTGTTTGTTAACAACAGATGGTGGTACACAGACCACAGCACTGTTAGGGAGAAGCTCTGTAGCAGGGACATCAAGCTACTAGCGGTTAGCATTTGACTATATCACATATTATTGTTTTAACTGTTTACATCACTTCCAGGTGCTGATCTACTGTACTACACTCCAGTCCGGTAGGTGTTTATGTCTTTCATACCGCGATGTTTTTAATCTTGTAGCATGTCCCCAGCTTGAGGTGATAAATGGCTTAATATAAACGTTTCTAAACTGCGACACTAGGTACCTGAGTTTGCTGTGTTTATGTTTACATTTTGTCTCTTTGTGTTTCTTTTTCTAGTCGTTAACCCTGTTTTTTTTATTCCTAACCCTAGCTGAGTTGCTTTTATACCTAAACTTAAGTGCTGACCGTGCAGTTGTCTAGATGTCTGTCAGACTATCTTACATGTCAAAATTGTTCCATGTTCCAAAGTGACATTCTGGAGGTGCACTGTGTGTTGAAATATGAGGCCCTGGCTACGTATCTGATCAGTTTGCAGTGAGAATGTGTAGGAAAAGGCCTGTGTATGGCCAGAAGCTCCCATCACAGGCTGTTTTTTCGAAACCCCAAAAACCGTGCCAGAATGAGGTGCAGAGGTCTAGTTACCCCTTAGGCTACTTGAATTACAATATGCTTAAAGGTTGTTCATGAACTTTTGCAGAGTTTCAGGTTTTTGGCAAGAAGAAGCTTTCCCTTTTGGCAGATGAAACATGTGTCAAAGTAAAGTGTCAAAATCTACCTGACGTCAATAAAGGAAAATAAGTGATTACATTGAGCAAACATTTAAAAGTGCTTATTTTTCTTTGGATAGGGACTTAACCATAAGCAATGCTATAATTATGTCATATGCTTCTACAAACCCTAATTCCAATGAAGTTGGGACATGTATGACAGCAGAGAACCTGGACTGCTGAGCAACTGAAGTTGTACATCAAGCAAGAATGGGATAGAATTCCACATACAGTACAAAACTTCAATAATTAGTGTCACAGTTCCTAAACATTTATTTAATGTTGTTAAAAGAAAAAGTGATGTAACACAGTGATAAACATGCCAATGTCCCAGCACTTCTGGAATGTGTGGCAGGCATGAAATTCAAAATGAGTGAAAATTTGTAACAAAAAAAAACAAACAGTAAAGTTGAGCATTAAATATCATGTTTTTGTAGTGTATTCAATTGAATATAGTTGAAAAAGACTTGTGAATCATTGTATTCTATTTTATTTGTTTTATACAATGCCACAACTTCAATGGAATTGGGGTTTGTATAGTAATCTGTGCACCAACCCAAATAAGTATTCATTTTAGTGTGAGGTATGGAGGGAAAAGGCCTGACTGGACTACAAAATGTCATCCTGTTACTGTACATATATGTAAGTCATGCCAAAACAGAAACAAATTTAGTGTAATGTTATCCAGTAAGTTGTACAGGTCAGATGTCATCATGTTCCTACATCATCTCCAGACACAAGTATTGCTTCGCCCTCTGAAGTCACGTCATCCACATTTGTTGGGTGTTCACACTGTGGCATCATCGAATCAATCCTTGCAGCTTTGACACATTTGCCCAGTTACGATGTGACGGGGTGACACAGATGTTTGAATTCAAACTGACACAATGGCCTTTGAGAGAGAAGAAGCTTCAGGAAACATTTACAGAATATGCCACTGATTGCCCTGTTGCCTCACCCTCACTGACCAGCGTTACTATTGAAAAAACACAAGTCATTTGGTGAAATTATGGGCGTTTGCACAAGTCAGTGGGTTCACTTAGAAAACATCTTTTGTAGTGACAATGCCATACTTGGGCAGCATAGGTAATGTGCTGTATGTTGCAATTTTCTTCTCCACCAATGTAACAGTCTGTAATTTCTGTGTAATATTTCCTGACCCACACTACACAAAAGAGGAGCTCTTTCAGGATGACAACTGGCCAGTTGAGGTCAATTAAACTTTTAGTCGTCTGCTGAGAGACTGTTGGCTGACCAGCACGGCCCTCAAACAATAGCCACCATTATGCATCCTCAGGCATGTCTACTGTAAAGGCATGTACTTCTGCCTCACAGCAAACCAAAGTCCTCAGAGACACTGAAATGAAACATGAACTAATTTGTGTCTTAGTGGTTTCTCCCATTCTTAACCCCAAGCTCTGGCCAAGGCCAAAATATCGTGAACGGCATCATGTATTTATAAATAGGCAACAAGAAAAGGGAAAAGAGAGAAAAGGAGCCCAACAGATGACTAAAACCATATGGAACTGGTGGAGAGTAACTCATCTTGTGACAACAGAGCATGCAGCTCCCCCCTCACCTCGACAGCCTGCCACCCCCTCCAGTCCCACTCTGTCTCATGTCACAGCCATTCACGAAAGACTGCAATTGGAGAAGGTCAATCGGTGGCTGGGGCCAAGAACAAAGTGATCGTGATTTTCAAAAAGTACATGCGGGATCTGAGGAGGAAATGGTTTTGCCGCCAAACACTCAATTACCCGTAATTACAATAATTCAACCTTGGAGGATGGTTTATTCCATTTTATTATGAAGTTTGCTCTTTCATGTCTCATAACTAGAGGAGGAGGGGAGCGTTGTGAACAGTGACAAGGACTATGTGAAACAGATACTTGCGTCCTCATCTCTGTGCTTTCATTTTTTCCTTTTAAGTCCAGCAGAAGTTCAGCC